>JAWDGP010000766.1:80000-120000 GCA_033675545.1 Elysia crispata | reverse complement strand
TGTATATTAAAGCTCCGCCATTAAACTTATGGTTAGCAGGACTAAGCGCCATCGTCCGTCGGCTCCTGAGTCTAAACTTGAAGCACTCATTTCTAAAGAATGTCGCATAAACGAAATAAAATATCTCTAATATGCATTTTGTCCCAGCTAGTACTAAAAGCTAAAAATGAATGTAATTTTAGTTATTATTGAGGAAATAGTGAATCTGGTTAGGTGTGTAACTGCGCAGCACGTATTGATCTTCGTTTATGGCCAAGTCAATCTATAGCTCATTAGTATTCTTAAGCTGAGGGGCTCAGCGCTAGAAGCGAACTACCATGAACTTTGATTCCAACATAATAGGCCACGGCCGAGCATGTGAATTACGTGGGTATATTAGGACCTACTCAATTATCCAATATCGCGGCCCAACTTCTTTAGCTGACAATTAGTGTGCGTGCACTCTACACCAAACATCGATCAAGCTTAAGTACACAATTTACAAAGCCAAACATGACTAGAGCTCTGGATCAGATTCTGTCAACTCACCCTGATATCAGAACAGTCGGGCTCTACGGTAGTTCTACACTCATTTGTTGGGCCACATGTGATCTCAGTATAAAGGGTGATCAGCAGCACAATAATGGACGCCAGACGGAGAAATACAGTTCTGTTAGGAGTCAGGAAGAAAGAAGACCAGAATGAAATAAAAAAAAAAAACAAAAACAAGGCAATCGTACAAATACAATAAACATGCACAATGAAATGAAAAGTTGATGTTGGAATGTGTCAATTGAAATTTAAGAATAGAAAAAAAAATAAAGTTAAATGATTTGTCGAGGGAAAAAAATCATAAATGTTGATAGTTAATGGGTTAAGAACGATCCCAATAGATCAAGAAAAGGAAGCATTCATACAGGGCAGATGATCTAATCAGGATATTTAAGGCTACACTATGGGACAGGTTTACATGAATAATAAATGTTATCCAAGTTTATAGGGGGGAAAATCACTTTTTGAACGAAAGACTTCATCACTGTTATAATAACATTATTTTATAAATATAGTACAAAAACATCAAGACAATAAATATAGAAGGGGGTGTTACCACACTTATTGATGATCATGTTTATAGAAACAGTATCACAATAAATGAAGTGAGATTATTCAATGTTTCCATAATTATTGGTGATCATGGTAATACAAACATTACCACAGTGAATGAAGCGGACTTTTTCAGTGTTACAATATTGATGATCAGAGTTCATGTTATAGTAATAACAGTACAATGAATGAAATATTTTCTGTGTTTCATATTGATGATTAGAATAGAAACCGTAACGCGATAAAAGAGGTAACTTCTTCAATGTTACCATCATTATTGATGATCATAGTTATAGAGGCAACACATCAAGAAATGGTGACACATTTTCAGTGTTACAATATTGATGATCATGTTTTTAGAAATAAGCTTTCAATGAATGAAATAGTTTATAGTATTACCATATTGATTATCACAGAAATTGGAAAAAGTTACCATATTGAAGATCATGGTAATAAAAACATTACAACAAAGGATGAGGTAAACTTATTCTTTGTACCATAATTATTGAAGATTATGGTAATAAAACATCATCAAGAATGAGATAGACTTATTCTGTGTTACCTTATTGAAAATCATGGCTATAGAAACATTATCACCATGAATGAGGTAGATTTACTCTGTTACCATAATTACGATCATGGTTATGGAAACACTATCACCATGAATGAGGTAGATTCATTCTGTGTTATCATATGGAAGATCATGGTTATAGAAACATTATCACCATGAATTAGATTAATTCTGTGTTATCATATTGAAGATCATGGTAAAAGAAGCATCATTACGAATGAGTTAGATTTATTCTGTGATACCATATTGAAGATCATGGTTTAAAAAAAAGCAGTATACCATTAATGAGGCAGATTCAATTGTATTACCATTTTGATGGTCATGGTGAAATAAACAGTACACAAAGCATACTTTTTAAGTGTTGCCGTATTAATAACATGATGATAAAAACAGCACCACGATGAATGAAATAAAGTTCTTCACTACTTCCACCATATTCTAATCAATATTGGACATACTGTGAAATCTAAAATAAGAAAAAAAATCAACTTTTAAAAAAAACCTGGGAACCAAATAAACAAAAAAAGATGTTGAAAATTACAAAATCATCAGGTCATTAACCTTTTCGAGAAACTTGCAAAGATGCCTTACCTGATGAGTAGAGAAATAAAGAAAGCAGTCAAACAACGTTAGAAGCTGAGACAGACGAAGCTGGATCTAAGGATCTAAAGATGCAAGTGACTGAAAATAAAGTTATTACCTGATGAGTGTGATTTTGATGATAAAAGCCTGTGAGTAGTCCTCGAGCTTCACCACCAGCTCGAAGATTGGAGGTAGCAGCGCGTTACACGCCGTGATGGTCAGCGACGGGAGGTACTGAATCAGCAACAACAACCACTTGTCCACACCCGAGTCGTCAGCGTGGCTGCTAGCATACTGACAGGGTAAGACAGACTTATCTCTCTGGTTCCACTCCCAATAAAATGAATAGAATTCGCTGATTCTATTAATGATAGCTTTCGTTAATCATTTAAACTCCATATATTCCGATTATCATATATAGCCTATTGCTTAGAATTTTTATATGTGGTTTTAGACCACAGGTTTGAATCGTAAGAATTTAAAAGTCAAAGTATCTAAAAAAATAAAAAATAACTTATCGACTGCTAAATAGCTTGACAGTTTATGGTTCAAACATGACCTTCCATATTTAATCAAGCTTTCAAAAAAATCAGCCTGCAAGTTAATTAATCACAAATCACAGTGCAGCGCTCCCCTATTTTCTAAATCATTTTCCTTTCAAAAACAGCTGTCCAAGCTGTTAATAAATCTCTACAAGTTCCAAACATAAAATTGTTTTGATGGAATCTGCTTAAAGAGAAGAATACCAGCTATTTTTAGGTCGCTTTCGAAAATGATAAAATTTTCTGAAAAAAAATTTTGTTTTTCACAATAGCATTTATACAATGATGAGGGAAGTAAGCGTCATAACATACATGGGAAGCTTTGAAGAACCTGCAGGACAGACGCTTAATAAATTGTCACAAATATGGAAAAAAAAAAAACATTCCACCCCTGCGAAAGAACAGTAATGATGAATACTTAATTGAGATGAAGTAACGCAAAGTTAGGTTTTTGAAGAAAATTATTATTTTGCTGCCTTATATTTTTGAGAGTACCATGGAAAGAAAAAAATCATCAGCATGCACTATTGTAAAAACCAATATAAAGCATCACATTACAAATGTATATTGTTTGAAAAAATTTTAATTGCACTGACTATTGTGTCAA
The DNA here is from genome assembly GCA_033675545.1 of Elysia crispata. Lineage (NCBI taxonomy): Eukaryota > Metazoa > Mollusca > Gastropoda > Plakobranchidae > Elysia > Elysia crispata. Next base: position 116,615 of record JAWDGP010000766.1, on the reverse strand, counting down.
AACGGTTTTAAAATGTTCCGCAAAGTATTGTCCACTAATCTGTAAGCATGAGAAAAACTAGAGAATCGAAGATAATCCTGATTTCTAGGGTAACCATAATATTGTGTACCTACCGAAGTAGACCAAGATGTAACCTTGACAATGGCGTAAGCTGCAGCTCCCAGCATGAAGATGATAAACAGGTTGATGATGGTGCGCGCGAGGTAGAGCCTGAACATAGCGCACTTGTTTTCCAACCGCTCCATCCGGGTACGCATGAAGGCCTGCTCCATCATCTCGCTCTGATGTCGACAAGACAACAGAAGTAAAAACTGATTAATGCCAGTAGAAAATAAAAATCATCCTACTGGTAAACATTCATTAGCGTTTCCTTTGTAAAATCGCTTCATGTGTCAGATTTCAGTGATAGGTGCACTCATAAGCTTGTCGCTTCTTTGCAATTCCTTGCCAGTGATCTGTATCGTAAACCGTCTGTAATTATATATTATATATTTACAGACGGTTCACGAGGTCTTGGTTGAGTCCTGTATTCAGTATAATTGTTTGTTTGAAAACCCGATGAATATAAATGTCTTGAAGCATGTTATATTTTACATTCCAAAAATAGATCGCAAAATAATTCAATTAAAATCATTCAAACTATTTTGCTTTTCTTTTTTTTTTTTTTTTTTTTCTTTTCTAATCAAACTGATAAAATGAATTCCTTTATCCGTCAATTACGAGTGACTGTTGACAGTACCTGCAGATCGTAGTGTATGCCCTTCTGTTTTAGCTGAGCAGCTTTAGCGTCCGTAAGGCCATAGTCCCAGGCGCCAAACACTTTGTTGCTGGACTCGAAGTTTGTGTCGATTGAGTTGAGAAGTGCAGCCTCAAAACTTTTGCTTGTACTGAGAATTACAAAAGAAAAAGTAACTAAAAAACGAAACAAAACAACAACACCTATTTAAAAGAGTGCTCAAATACAGGCTGGTCTTAATTACTTTATAACTAGATAAAATCTAAGTCTTTTGCTTTTTGTATAACGTTATAAGCGAATATACAAAAAAGGTGAAGAAAAAGGAATGATCAGATTAAAAACAAACAAACAAACAAAAAAAAACAACAAAAAAGTAACCTCATATAACCTGAGAAGCTTTAGAAAACAATTTTCTGAATACGTTTAATCTTACTGTAACGTTTTATATCATATTCGCGGATCAAACGAACTTCAGCTTGTTGTCTTTCAATGTTATAAAATAGTTGTAGTTTCCTACTTACTATCTGGCCATCATGGCGAGACTCAGCAACATGCAGGCAAGAACCGTGAGGATGTACGCGAGCGGCAGGTTGTACGAGCCAGACAAGTTGCTCACGTAGTGGCCATGAAACGCCAGAGTTTTCTCCATCCAACCCTGGCACAATGGTTGGAGGTTAGACAAAACTAATGATTTGAGATTCAAATGAATTCAAGGCCAGTTACACCAGCCATCAGATCCTATTGGCAAAATATTGTTGTATTTATTATTACTTGAAAGAAAACTTGATATTACAATGTCGTTATAAGAATTTAAGAACAAAAAGAAGCACATAAGATACTTCATACGAAGTATCTTGACAAGCTTAATTTGTAAAGATTCTTTATGTGTTTAAAATGATTATAGGGTTCAAACGAAGCATTTTGCGCTCTCACGTGAACTAAACATCACCATTCGCAATGTAAAATTAAATTTTCACTAAGTAAACATGTTTTATTTTACTGCTTAACTGTTAAAAGTTAATTAGTATGACAAGAGGTCGACTGCTGATAAAAGGTTCAGGCAGTAACGTTGGTTGATGGTACTCACGGTTCCCTGAATAAAGTCCAATAAGTAGCTCACGCCTTTTTGTTCCACGACTGTGTAGTTTAGGCCGCAGTAATAGCTATTTAAAAATTAGATCAGGCAGCTAATGAAGAGTACAATGAAAATAAAAAGATGCAAAACGACTTTAAAAGAAAATGAGAAGAACTATCAATTTCAGGAATCAGCACAATTATCAAATAATGAATATGGATGGATTCAGGAATAGGGTCCTTTACAGTACACTTTAATTGCTAGCAGGGTGTAACTAAAAAAATACACTGTAGAAATAAAAAAAAGTAGGCCTCACAACCAAGGCCACCAAAAATCTAAGTCTTTATAAGAAATAAATTTAAAAAAACCTAGGCTCACAAAAATCTAAGTCTTTATAAAAAGTAAATTAAAAAAACCCAGGCCGACAAAACTCTAATCTTTATAAAAAATAGATAAAAAAAAAATAAAAATAAAATGCTGGGGCTATGAAAAACTCTTCGTTATCGATCTAGAAAATAATCTAGAAAATAGAGAGGATAACGATATGGGGGCTAAAAATCACGAGAGGAAAAGTCAATAAGAGACAATATTAAAAATATTTATTGTTTACAGTAAACTGTTGCCTTCTCACTAATTCGTTAACAACTGGCTTTTATAAATTATTTTTCCCCGAGAAAATCGTGCTAATACACACACTTGTCAATTGGCATAAAAATTTTGCACTGATATTTTCACAATAGATTTACAGATTTATGTAAAATAATAAATCTTTTCACATAAAATTGAAAAGAAAGATCGATTCCTGCTTGTTTTATTATCTTCAGGCAAAAGCGTTACATATTATTGCATTTCAATGACTGTTTTATTTTCACCATCTTCATAAACTCAGCTCCGTCTTTTTCTAAATTTTAAACATAGAAAGATTGAAAATTATTACGATATGTTTTATTGTCCCTTTAACAAATTTGTTACTGTGATTATAGAAAATGGGACATCTTACACCCCAATGAGAAGCTTTGAAATTGTAATCATGAAATATTTTAGTTTATTATTATAGTTTCAGATAAAGCCATATCGTACTTCCTTGATGATATTTTTTTGTGGTTACTGACAAAGTGATATCTTGAAAATGTGGAAATCATTTAGGTTACAGACAAAGGAATATCATAATCATGCGATAATATTTTTTTTTTTTTTGCTGTTAAAGACAAAGAGATTCCTTAGTTTTTTTTTGTTTTTGTGCTTACGGATAAAGGATTACCTTGGTTCTCCATGAGTAAACTGGACTGTGACTTGTATGGTCTGCTAGTCTGCTAAATTTTTCAACTTTTTCCAGATATTTTCTTTTCATTGTTTAATTGTAAACTCTCCTCAAGTATTTCCACAGTTTTAATTTACTTTGAGGGCCACATCTATTGATGGCTAGAATGCCTTCGGTAGCTAGTGCTACTGTTTCTAGTCCTCTTTTGGTATATTTCATGGATGAGTCGTACCATCTCTCAAGGATCTTAACTGATTCTTGACTGACCGTTGGTATCTTCTGATTGGCTACTGTGAATGTCGTCGTCGCTGAGAAACTACGAGACTCCTTTGGTTTGAATTTCATCTTGCACCATTAAGACGTTGAAGCGCTGTAGTGTTTCATCTTTATTCTAGCAGATTATGATAGTATCATCCGTGAGTGCTTTCAAAGCGATCACCACCTAGATTTGCCGGGCAGGCGATATCTTCTGCTGCTTTCAAGATGACTTCCATAGCCATGACGAACAGGATTAGGAATATGGTACAGCCCATGGCGATTCCAGTTCCCAAGTTGATACAATCTGTGGTGTTGCTAATAGTGGAGAATTTCATCCGGAAACCGCGGAGTCATCTAGCATCACTTGTATATCCTCCGGAACATGGTACATCCAACATGGTACATCCTCAGGGCCAGCTGAATCATTTGGTGTGATACCGATTAGTAAGTATTTATCAGGTCCAACCAAAGACGTCGAGGTTCAGTTTCTCCAATTTAGCCCTTTGAATAGCTCCCCAGATCATCGTTGCATGTTCTAAGCATCCAGAAACTCCGGGAATGCCTCCATTCTGGACCGAGATATTTATCTACCTATTTGCAGAGAGATATTTTGTTAAGCCGGATGCCATGACTGAGAAGAATATCTTTCTTTCTGGATTTAAAAGCAAGATTGATCGAGACTTATTTATTTCAGTCGAGTTTTGCTCCTTGGGTATATAAACTCTATCAGCATACAGTATATACGCACGCAATTGGGCCCTGGAGCTGACTTGGCTCTTGCTTTTTGCACTACTACATTGATTTCTTTCAAGCTTGATGGTTTGTTATTGAATTCTTCTCCAAGAGCAGCTGGCCACACCAGACCAGCAGGTTCACTTAGAGGTATTTCTCTCTCTGGATCAGAATATGTTTTCCTCAAGTTGGTCTCCAGCTGTTCTTTCTGTACTGAACGGGAACCTGATCTTGATCGCTAGAAGAGTTGTCTTGCGAACTGAAATGGGTCTTTGTAGAAACGTTCCTGGTTCTTTTTCTTTTGACTTCGTCTCTTCCTTACGGATTCTGCTCTGATCAATGCTAAGTGTCCCGCCTTCAAACCTTGGCAAAGTTCCTGCTGCTTACTTTTTTCTTCTTCAGTCGCTGATATCATCTGCTTTCTTGAGTTTTTCTTCTCCTTTCGCAAGTTTTCCCTCTCACATTGCATTCTAATTTTCTTAGGTTCTCTTCTGATTTGATGTTGTTTAGCTCCGAAGAAGATATTATCACCGAAAGTTTGTGCTCCAAAGTGCTCTTCCCGATGAGCTTGTCCACTTATAGAGCTATTTTGTTATCCAGAACTTCCCATTGTTCTTTTTCGCTTGCTGGAGGAAAATTAATCTTCTGGAATTTAGCGTTGATGAGCTGTACGAATTCTTCTTCAGACTCCTCGGCGTGGATTTCCTCAGCACTGTCGTTTTGAACCTAGATTTGATTTTCCGGCGTCTTACAGGCCTGGGCAGCCCATTTTAGTCCTGTGGATCTTTATCCATCTTTCGGTAAATCTTCTGCCAAGTTATTCCGTCGTTTTGATCTCGTTGTCCGTTGGGTGTTTTCAGTCGTGATCGATTAATCACGGATTGATTCATCATTCTCTCCCCCTTTCAGTGGATGAGAGTATATCTCTTTATTAGGATTCGTAGCGATTGATTTTAGAGGCCAAGAGGTTTGCTAGCCCGAATCTAGTATTTCCTAGTTTCACCTGTCTCTCCAGGAGTCCTTTGGTCTCTTCCGAACGTCCTCTGGCCTATTCACGAAAGTCAATGGACATGTCATGTGCAGTAGGTAGAATATCATTGGGGAACTAGATAACAGAAAGTCTTCAGAAAAGTAACCCCCTCGTAGCAAGTCTTTCAGCTCTGACTTTCTGACACTCTTGGGGCATGACCATACCCAAGTCTTGACTCCCAAGTGTATCTCTACTATCTTTTTTTTATTTTCCTGCACTGCATCAGGAATCGAACCCACACCCTCTTCTTTTGATGGATTGCTGATCTAGGCACTATACCACTTCGCCAACTGGTCTCGCGATGGTCACAACATTTTTTGTCATAATGAAAGCACTCTCATTTCTCCTGCTTCAGATCCACTGGAAACTGTTTTCGGCTATTTCCTGCTGTAACTTTACAGCTTTTATTCTTTTGTTGCCACATATTGAAAGTTTAGTCAGAAGGTCGTAGACTGATTACCCTATGAATCCTCTAGCACCAACCTCAACGGACATCACCACAGCTTTGTAAACGGAATTTTCTAGCTCTTTGTTCAAGTTCAGGTATTTCTCTCTTTTGTATATGTGGGCCTCTTCCATTCTGTTTTCGTATGGATTTGTTGGCTCCACTATGATCAGGTGTTATGCGAAAGCTGAATGGATAACGATATCATGTCTTAGGCATTTCATTAAAAGATAACTCAGATGCGTGTTTTTATGGATATTGCAGGCGGTAACCTGCAGTTGCTTCTGTCTAGTTTTTTTTGTGAGCGAGCACCAAGCATCGCTTTGATAATGACTAGAAGAGCAGATTTTAGTTCATCTTGTGAAAGGTGTCTGTTGTGGAGATTGGGGGGTGGGGGGGGATAAGGAGTCAAGGGATCTTGATACGGAACATGGTTAATAAATAATTATCAACTCTTCTCTTGCTTTCATTTGCGTCAATATTACAACGGCCACTAACCAGGGAACTCTACAGAATTACCCTTCCTAACTATATACAAGAATTAATTGGGAAATCCATAAAACTTTAGATATAAAAAGCAAAGAAATCACGCGCTGAGAACGATTTTAAGATGTTTATGTGTTAAATTGGTTTTTGTTTTTGGTTATAGCTCAAAGAACGGCGAAAGATATCTATTCTCACGTTGTTATATTAAGTTCCGTAGTACTTTAGAGATGAGCCAGAGGCGGCGATAAAAATCAATTTATTCCCTTTTGCCTTTCCATACAATCACTCGGCTGATTTCAGATCCTGCGAGCATTATCTTTTGGAAAAAAGAACTGTCAGGTCTATTTCAGAACCTGCGAGCATTATCTTTTGGAGAAAAGAACTGTCAGGTCTATTTCAGATCCTGCGAGCATTATCTTTTGGAGAAAAGAACTGTCAGGTCTATTTCAGATCCTGCGAGCATTATCTTTTGGAGAAAAGAACTGTCAGGTCTATTTCAGATCCTGCGAGCACTATCTTTTGGAGAAAAGAACTGTCAGGTCTATTTCAGATCCTGCGAGCACTATCTTTTGGAGAAAAGAACTGTCAGGTCTATTTCAGATCCTGCGAGCATTATCTTTTGGAGAAAAGAACTGTCAGGTCTATTTCAGATCCTGCGAGCATTATCTTTTGGAGAAAAGAACTGTCAGGTCTATTTCAGATCCTGCGAGCATTATCTTTTGGAGAAAAGAACTGTCAGGTCTATTTCAGATCCTGCGAGCATTATCTTTTGGAGAAAAGAACTGTCAGGTCTATTTCAGATCCTGCGAGCATTATCTTTTGGAGAAAAGAACTGTCAGGTCTATTTCAGATCCTGCGAGCATTATCTTTTGGAGAAAAGAACTGTCAGGTCTATTTCAGATTCTGCGTGCATTATCTTTAGGAGAAAAGAACTGTCAGATCTATTTCAGATTTCAACCACCTTGAAAATGATAATTTTTTTGGTTTTCTGTATCAGATGATAATTTTTTTGGGTTTCTGTATCAGAAGAATATTAATGAGGAACGCTGTAATTGTTTACTGCAATAGATATAAAACAGAGTGATCTGTCTTAATGAGTTGGTCGTCCTATATGCGTGTCTTTTTTTTTTAGTGAAAATAATGGCTTGTTTCTAAAAGAAATACGGCCATGTAGATTTGATAGATTTTATTTAAATTAATAGGCGCAAAGGATTTGGCATAATGTTAAAATCATAATAATAAAGTACCAAAAAGCAGGTTTTCTCCCCCTCCCCCTCCCCCCCCCCAAAAAAAAAGAAAAAAAAGAAAAATAAAGTATTATCGAAAACAAAAGAAAAACTGGAAGTCCCTTGTTTACAAAATCAACAATAATTTTTATCTGGATAGTCTGTGCAGAAGTACCGTCAAGTTTAATCAGTTTAAATTTTTAGATTTAAACTGATTAAACTTGCAGCAGATGTCCCCAGCACATGTCTGTGTAGAGTGAATAATTACAAACAGCTGATGTGTCCAGCCGGTGTCGGTATAAAAAGAATTATTACATACAGCTGATATCTCCAGCCGCTGTCTGTGTTGAACAAATAATTACATACAGCTGATGTCTCCAACATGTGTCTGTGTTGAACAAATAATTACATACAACTGATGTTTCCAACATGGTCTGTGTAGAACAAATAATTACGTACAGATGATGCCTTCAACAGGTTTCTGTGTAGAATGAATAATTACATACAGCTGATATCTCCAGGCAAATCATTGAAAGGACCCTAGAGGTAAACAAAGACCTGTATGTATGCTTTATTGATTATACAAAAGCATTTGACAGAGTAAGACATGAAGAAATCATTACCATTCTGCAAAACTAAACATTGATGGAAAAGATCTAAGGATAATCAAAAACATCTACTGATAACAGGAAGCAGCAAAAAGAGTTGAAGAAGAAACGAGCAACTTCCAAAATATTAAACGAGGAGTGAGACAGGGATGTGTCCTATCCCGAGACCTTTTCTCCCTGTTTAGCGAAATGATCATGAGACAGATAGAGGAAATAGAGGGCGTGAAGATATGTGGACAGAACATTAACAACATAAGATACGCCGATGATACGGTATTAACAGCCGACTCGGAAGAGAAATTACAAGAACTTCTCAACAAAGTAGTGGAAGAAAGCGAAAACAAAGGACTTGAACTAAATAGCAAGAAAACAGAATCAATGATAATAACGAGGAAAACATCAATACCTAAATGCGAAATCAAGATCAAAGAAAACACCATAAAACAAGCCAACTCATTCAAATACCTTGGAACTCAGATAACATCAGATGGTAGGAACCACCAAGAGATAAAAAGTAGAATTGCTCAAGCGAAAGTCTCATTGCAGCAAACGAAATCCATTATGACGTACATAAAGATATCAATAGTGGTGAGAAAAAGAATCCTAGAGGCATTTATAGAACCGGTGCTACTCTATGGGTGTGAGGCATGGACAGTTGACGAGCGAATGAAAAGATCCTTGGAGACAACAGAGATGTGGTTTTTAAGAAGAATGATGAGAATACCATGGACAGCGAAGAAAACAAATGAAGAAGTCTTAACAGAAGCACAAACCACAAGACAATTAATGACCGAAATACGAAAAAGACAGACAAAATTTGTTGGTCATGTCATAAAAAGAAACCAACTAGAACATTTGGTAACAACAGGAAAATTTGATGGAAAGAGAGGCAAAGGAAGACCTAGAGAAAAGATGTTGGACAGCCTGGCGAACTGGATGAACATTGGAAAACCATCCAAGATAATCAGAGAGATGAGCTGTAGAGTTGATTGGAGGTCTTTCATCGCCCACGCCAGCCGGCATGGCACCTGAGGAGAGAGAGATATCTCCAGCCGGTGTCTATGTAGAACAAAAAATTACATACAGATGATGTCTTCAACAGATTTCTGTGTAGAATAAATAATTAAATACAGCTGATGTCCCTACCCGGTGTCTTTATAGAATGAATAATTACATACAGCTGATGTCCCTACCCGGTGTCTGTATAGAATGAATAATTACATACAGCTAATGTCCCTACCCGGTGCCTGTGTATAATGAATAATTACATACAGCTGATTTCCCTACCCGGTGTCTGTGTAGAATAAATAATTACATACAGCTGATGTCCCTAACCGGTGCCTCTGTAGAATGAATAATTACATACAGCTGATGTCCTTACCCGGTGCCTGTGTAGAATGAATAATTACATACAGCTGATGTCCCTACCCGGTGCCTGTGTAGAATTAATATTTACATACAGCTGATGTCCCTACCCAGTGCCTGTGTATAATGAATAATTACATACAGCTGATTTCCCTACCCGGTGCCTGTGTAGAATGAATTATATACATACAACTGATATCCCCAGTAGGTAACTGTGTAGAATGAATAATTACATACAGCTGATGTCCCTATCCGGTGTCTGTATAAAATGAATAATTACATACAGTTGATGTCCCTACCCGATGCCTGTGTAGAATGAATAATTACATACAGCTGATGTCCCTACCCGTTGTCTGTATAGAATGAATAATTACATACAGCTGATGTCCCTACCCGTTGTCTGTAAAGAATGAATAATTCCATACAGCTGATTTCCCTACCCAGTGCCTGTGTAGAATGAATAATTACATACAGCTGATGTCCCTACCCGGTGTCTGTGAAGAATGAATAATTACATACAGCTGATGTCCCTACCCAGTGCCTGTGTATAATGAATAATTACATACAGCTGATTTCCCTACCCGGTGCCTCTGTAGAATGAATAATTACATACAGCAGATATCTCTAGCCGGTGCCTGTGTATAATGAATAATTACATACAGCTGATATCCCCACTAGGTGCCTCTGTAGAATGAATAATTACATACAGCTGATGTCCCTACCCGGTGCCTGTGTATAATGAATAATAACATACAGCTGATTTCCCTACCCGGTGCCTCTGTAGAATGAATAATTACATACAGCTTATGTCCCTAACCGGTGCCTCTGTAGAATGAATAATTACATACAGCTGATGTCTCTACCCGGTGTCTGTGTAGAATGAAAAATTACATACAGCTGATGTCCCTACCCGGTGCCTGTGTAGAATGAATATTTACATACAGCTGATGTCCCCAGTAAGTGCCTGTGTAGACTGAATATATACATACAGCTTATGTCCCTACCCGGTGCCTGTGTAGAATGAATAATTACATACAGCTGATGTCCCTATCCGGTGTCTGTATAGAATGAATAATTACATACAGCTGATGTCCCTCCCCAGTGCATGTGTATAATGAATAATTACATACAGCTGATGTCCCTACCGTTGTCTGTATAGAATGAATAATTACATACAGCTGATTTCCCTACCCGTTGTCTGTATAGAATGAATATATACATACAACTGATATCCCCAGTAGGTGCCCGTGTAGAATGAGTAATTTCATACAGCTGATGTCCCTATCCGGTGTCTGTATAGAATGAATAGTTACATACAGCTGATTTCACTACCCGGTGCCTGTGTAGAATGAATAATTACATACAGCTGATGTCCCTATCCGGTGCCTGTGTAGAATGAATAATTACATACAGCTGATGTCCCTAACCGGTGTCTCTGTAGAATGAATAATTACATACAGCTGATGTCCCTACCCGGTGCCTGTGTAGAATGAATAATTAAATACAGCTGATATCCCCACTAGGTGCCTGTGTAGAATGAATAATTACATACAGCTGATGTCCCTACCCGGTGCCTCTGTAGAATGAATAATTACATACAGCTGATTTCCCTACCCGGTGCCTGTGTAGAATGAATAATTACATACAGCTGCTGTCCCTATCCGGTGCCTGTGTATAATGAATAATTACATACAGCTGATATCCCCACTAGGTGCCTGTGTAGAATGAATTAATAAACATACAGCTGATGTCCCAACCCAGTGCCTCTGTAAAATGAAGAATTACATAAAGCTGATATCCCCAGTAGGTGCCTGTGTAGAATAAATAATTACATACAGCTGATGTCCCTACCCGGTGCCTCTGTAGAATGAATAATTACATACAGCAGATATCTCTAGCCGGTATCTGTGTAAAATGAATAATTACATACAGCTGATGTCCCTATCCGGTGTCTGTATAGAATGAATAATTACATACAGATGATGTCCCTACCGTTGTCTGTATAGAATGAATAATTACATACAGCTGATTTCCCTACCCGTTGTCTGTATAGAATGAATAATTACATACAGCTAATCTCCCTACCCAGTGCCCGTGTAGAATGAATAATTACATACAGCTGATGTCCCTACCCAGTGCCTGTGTAGAATGAATAATTACATACAGCTTATGTGCCTACCCAGTGCCTTTGTAGAATGAATAAGTAAATACAGCTGATGTCCCTCCCCAGTGCCTGTGTAAAATGAATAAATACATACAGCTGATTTCCCTACCCGGTGCCTTTGTTGAATGAATAATTTCATACAGGTGATGTCCCTAGCCGGTGTCTGTGTAGAATGAATAATTACATACAGCTGATGTCCCTACCCGGTGCCTGTGTAAAATGAATAATTACATACAGCTGATCTCCCTACCCGGTGTCTCTGTAGAATGAATAATTACCTACAGCTGATGTCCCTAACCAGTGCCTGTGTATAATGAATAGTTACATACAGCTGATTTCCCTACCCGGTGCCTGTGTAGAATGAATATATACATACAACTGATATCCCCAGTAGATGCCTGTGTAGAATGAATAATTACATACAGCTGATGTCCCTACCCGGTGCCATTGTAGAATGAATAATTACATACAGCTGATGTCCCTATCCGGTGTCTGTATCAAATGAATAATTACATACAGTTGATGTCCCTACCCGGTGCCTGTGTAGAATGAATAATTACATACAGCTGATGTCCCTACCCGTGGTCTGAATAGAATGAATAATTACATACAGCTGATGTCCCTACCCGTTATCTGTATAGAATTAATAATTACATACAGCTGATGTCCCTACCCAGTGCCTGTGTAGAATGAATAATTACATACAGCTGATGTCCCTACCCGGTGTCTGTGTAGAATGAATAATTACATACAGCTGATGTCCCTACCCAGTGCCTGTGTATAATGAATGATTACATACAGCTGATTTCCCTACCCGGTGCCTCTGTAGAATGAATAATTACATACAGCTGATGTCCCTACCCGGTGTCTGTGTAGAATGAAAAATTACATACAGCTGATGTCCCTACCCGGTGCCTGTGTATAATTAATATTTACATACAGCTGATGTCCCCAGTAGGTGCCTGTGTAGACTGATTATATACATACAGCTGATGTCCCTACCCGGTGTCTGTATAGAATGAATAATTACATACAGCTGATGTCCCTACCCGGTGCCTGTGTATAATGAATAATTACATACAGCTGATTTCCCTACCAGGTGCCTGTGTAGAATGAATAATTACATACAGCTGATGTCCATACCCGGTGTCTGTGTAGAATGAATAATTACATACAGCTGATGTCCCTACCCAGTGCCTGTGTATAATGAATAATTACATACAGCTGATTTCCCTACCCGGTGCCTGTGTAGAATGAATAATTACATACAGCTGATGTCCCTAACCGGTGCCTCTGTAGAATGAATAATTACATACAGCTGATGTCCCTACCCGGTGCCTGTGTAGAATGAATAATTACATACAGCTGATGTCCCTACCCGGTGCCTGTGTAGAATGAATAATTACATACAGCTGATGTCCCTACCCGGTGCCTGTGTAGAATGAATAATTACATACAGCTGATGTCCCTACCCGGTGTCTGTGTAGAATGAATAATTACATACAGCTGATGTCCCTACCCGGTGCCTGTGTAGAATGAATAATTACATACAGCTGATGTCCCTACCCGGTGCCTCTGTAGAATGAATAATTACATACAGCTGATGTCCCTACCCAGTGCCTGTGTAGAATGAATAATTACATACAGCTGATGTCCCTACCCGGTGCCTGTGTAGAATGAATAATTACATACAGCTGATGTCCCTACCCGGTGCCTGTGTAGAATGAATAATTACATACAGCTGATGTCCCTACCCGGTGCCTGTGTAGAATGAATAATTACATACAGCTGATGTCCCTACCCGGTGCCTGTGTAGAATGAATAATTACATACAGCTGATGTCCCTACCCGGTGCCTGTGTAGAATGAATAATTACATACAGCTGATTTCCCTACCCGGTGTCTCTGTAGAATGAATAATTACATACAGCTGATGTCCCTAACCGGTGCCTCTGTAGAATGAATAATTACATACAGCTGATGTCCCTACCCGGTGCCTGTGTAGAATGGATATATACATACAACTGATATCCCCAGTAGGTGCCTTTGTAGAACGAATAATTTCATACAGGTGATATCCCTATCCGGTGTCTGTATAGAATGAATAATTACATACAGCTGATATCCCTACCCGTTGTCTGTATAAAATGAATAATTACATACAGCTGATGTCCCTACCCGGTGCCTGTGTAGAATGAATAATTACATACAGCTGATGTCCCTACCCGGTGTCTGTGTAGAATGAATAATTACATACAGCTGATGTCCCTACCCGGTGCCTGTGTAGAATGAATAATTACATACAGCTGATGTCCTTACCCGGTGCCTGTGTAGAATGAATAATTACATACAGCTGATGTCCCTACCCAGTGCCTGTGTATAATGAATAAATACATACAGCTGATTTCCCTAAACTGTGTCTCTGTAGAATGAATATATACATACAACTGATATCCCCAGTAGGTGCCTGTGTAGAATGAATAATTACATACAGCTGATGTCCCTACCCGGTGCCTGTGTAGAATGAATAATTACATACAGCTGATGTCCCTACCCGGTGCCTGTGTAGAATGAATAATTACATACAGCTGATGTCCCTACCCGGTGCCTGTGTAGAATGAATAATTACATACAGCTGATGTCCCTACCCGTTGTCTGTATAGAATGAATAATTACATACAGCTGATGTCCCTACCCGTTGTCTGTATAGAATGAATAATTACATACAGCTGATGTCCCTACCCAGTGCCTGTGTAGAATGAATAATTACATACAGCTGATGTCCCTACCCGGTGTCTGTGTAGAATGAATAATTACATACAGCTGATGTCCCTACCCAGTGCCTGTGTATAATGAATAATTACATACAGCTGATTTCCCTACCCGGTGCCTGTGTAGAATGAATAATTACATACAGCTGATTTCCCTACCCGGTGCCTGTGTAGAATGAATAATTACATACAGCTGATGTCCCTACCCGGTGCCTGTGTAGAATGAATAATTACATACAGCTGATGTCCCTACCCGGTGCCTGTGTAGAATGAATAATTACATACAGCTGATGTCCCTACCCGGTGCCTGTGTATAATGAATAATTACATACAGCTGATTTCCCTACCCGGTGCCTGTGTAGAATGAATAATTACATACAGCTGATGTCCCTAACCGGTGTCTCTGTAGAATGAATAATTACATACAGCTGATGTCCCTACCCGGTGTCTGTGTAGAATGAATAATTACATACAGCTGATGTCCCTACCCGGTGCATGTGTATAATGAATAATTACATACAGCTGATTTCCCTACGCGGTGCCTCTGCAAATAGAATAATTACATACAGCTGATGTCCCTACCAGGTGCCTGTGTAGAATGAATAATTACATACAGCTGATATCCCCAGTAGGTGCCTGTGTAGAAAGAATAATTACATACAGCTGATGTCTCTACCCGGTGCCTGTGTATAATGAATAATTACATACAGCTGTTTTCCCTACCCGGTGCCTGTGTAGAATGAATAATTACATTCAGCTGATGTCCTTAACCGGTGCCTCTGTAGAATGAATAATTACATACAGCTGATGTCCCTACCCGGTGCCTGTGTATAATGAATAATTACATACAGCTGATTTCCCTACCCGGTGCCTCTGTAGAATGAATAATTACATACAGCTGATGTCCCTAACCGGTGCCTCTGTAGAATGAATATTTACATACAGCTGATGTCCCCAGTAGGTGCTTGTGTAGACTGAATATATACATACAGCTGATGTCCCTACCCGGTGCCTGTGTAGAATGAATAATTACATACAGCTGATGTCCCTAACCGGTGCCTCTGTAGAATGAATAATTACATACAGCTGATGTCGCTACCCGGTGTCTGTGTGGAATGAAAAATTACATACAGCTGATGTCCCTACCCGGTGGCTGTGTAGAATGAATATTTACAAACAGCTGATATCCCCACTAGGTGCCTGTGTAGAATGAATTAATAAACATACAGCTGATGTCCCTACCCGGTGCCTGTGTAGAATGAATAATTACATACAGCTGATATCCCCAGTAGGTGCCTGTGTAGAATGAATATATACATACAGCTGGAGTCCCTACCCGGTGCCTGTGTAGAATGAATAATTACATGCAGCTGATGTCCCTATCCGGTGTCTGTATAGAATGAATAATTACATACAGCTGATGTCCCTACCCGGTGCCTCTGTAGAATGAATAATTACATACAGCTGATATCCCCAGTAGGTGCCTGTGTAGAATGAATAATTACATACAGCTTATGTCCCTACCCGGTGCCTCTGTAGAATGAATAATTACATACAGCTGATGTCCCTACCCGGTGCCTCTGTAGAATGAATAATTACATACAGCTGATATCCCCAGTAGGTGCCTGTGTAGAATGAATATTTACATACAGCTGATGACCCTACCCGGGTCTGTGTAGAATGAATAATTACATACAGCTGATGTCCCTACCCAGTGCCTGTGTAGAATGAATAATTACATACAGCTGATATCCCCACTAGGTGCCTGTGTAGAATGAATAATTACATACAGCTGATGTCCCTACCCGGTGCCTCTGTAGAATGAATAATTACATACAGCTGATATTTCCACTAGGTGCCTGTGTAGAATGAATAATTACATACAGCTGATGTCCCTACCCAGTGCCTGTGTAGAATGAATAAATACATACAGCTGATATCCCCACTAGGTGCCTGTGTAGAATGAATAATTACATACAGCTGATGTCCCTACCCGATGCCTGTGTAGAATGAATAATTACACACAGCTGATATCCCCACTAGGTGCCTGTGTAGAATGAACAATTACATACAGCTTATGTCCCTACCCGGTGCCTGTGTAGAATGAATAATTCCTGATTGCGTGACCGGTATCGGTGTGGAAATATCGAATACAGCTGATTTTTTTGACTTGTATCAGTAAAAAAGGACGGATGTCACCTGATGAGCTTGGCCAGTATCGTTGTGGAATAGCCGATTCCATCTGACTTCCTTAGTCGGTATCTTTGTGGAATCATAGATTACCTTTGGTGTGCCGGCCGGTATTGGTACCGATTCTTTATCAGGATGAAAAAACGATGATATGTACTTGTCGCACACGATTCTCCAAGTGTCGCCTCCACTACAAGTGCCGTTTTTTTTTTTTTTGTTTTGAATCTTTGCGACACGAATTTATTTGTGAACGTGGACTACATTTTTTAGCGTTAATATACTCCGAGGTAATTGGTAGTTAGCGCTAAAGGTGAATTTTTGCTAACTTTAAGCCGCTTACCTTGTTTTAACAACTGAATTATTGGACGCTGTCAGTTGTGTGTCAGCTATCAGACTCATGGGGATCACTATGAAGGCGGTCATCAATAAAAACAGAAGGATGTTGAACCCAAACAGCCAACGCAGAAATAAAAAGTAGGACGCTACCCCTGCCCCATGGTAGCCTTGCAAAAGAAATGAAACGCTGAAACTTAATATTTCAAACTTTTAGAAATCAGAAATCTTGGAAAATAGTATTTTAACGAGAAAAACAATTGTATGTTAAGAAGAAAAACGAGTTATCTAAAAATTAATAGAACCGCATGGCAGTGTACTTGTTACATTAAAACATAGGCATTTCTTAATGGGTTTTTTTTTTAATGTTTCTAAGCCTTAAAACTCATCATCCTCCTAATCTTTTACGTACTTTCTTATTCTTCACATAACGATCTTATCCCCTCAAATGGCCATGCGCTCATGTACAGAAATATAAACAAAACGACACCACTTACCTTCACAATAAGGTATAAACAATTATGTTCTAATAATTCTACCTTCTATATCTCTGATCGACTTTCCCCAGGGCGCTAATGTATAGGCGACATTGCTGAAAAAGTTGGAGAGCTGCTTCACTTTCTAATTCCGGTTGAAAAGAAGAAATAAGGGTGACACAATGGCTGTTAGTCTATTACCAAAATTATACTAAAAATACTCATTAAACAGGTATGAAGATGATTCAATCTAGGTCAATTTTTGTTGTATTGATCTCATTTGTAGTTGTCACAAACATATTTTTATCAATTATTGCAGTAAGCGTATTTCAAAACTACAAAATATCAGTTGAGCTTCACCATTACAGACAGGACCAATCTGTCGAGAATCTTTGCGCATGGAGCATATCCGATAAAGATTGAAAAGAAAAAGGAGATGAAAAGTGGAGAGAGAGAGAGAGAGAGAGAGAGAGAGAGAGAGAGAGAGAGAGAGAGAGAGAGAGAGAGACATAGACAAATATAGAGAGATAGAAAAATAAAGTGAGAAAGGACGAAAGAGAAATAGAAAGTAAACATAGAACAGGAACTAAAGAGAAAGAAGCATTTACACCTATGTAAGGCGGAGAGTTTTGCTGTTTTACCTGAACGACATAATGCCCCATCATTCTCAAAGAAGTTCAGTTTCGCTTACTTTTATTTTAGGGTTTTGTTTTGTTTTTGTTTGTTTTTTTCAAATTCAGATTTTCAAACAAAATATGCAACGTCTTTTTTTCTTTCTTTTTCGTGTAGTCAAGAATATATTTCTAGAACTGAAGGAGACGCAGATCTATGCAGCCCGGGAAATCTAAACGATTTTTTGCTTGCAGAGACATGCAGACTAGCATCTAGTTCAGAAATGAAGAATGAAACGCGTGCCTGGGCTACTGAAGCTAAGCTTTTGTTCGGCGAATCATTTATAAAATTCTGTTCTAAGTGTTATAAGCCATAAGGGAGGAGACATAGATCTAGTTAATTTCAGCCTTACTCTTAGAAGTTCCGATTTCCACAAGCAACAAATTCTTATTTCAGAGGATTATATTTATTTTGAGATTACCTTGAAATATATCATAAGTTAACAACATTGAGCTGGCTTTCATTTTGTAATTTTCATTGCTTTACTTTCAAATTTGGCTCAAATCATAATTTTCATGAACGGCCTAACCTGAAGTATATAAATAATTCAAATTTAGTTAGCGAAAAACTCATCTCATGGTTGTGAAAAAAAAAAGAAAAGAAAAGAAAAGATCGAAAATAGGAACAATCCTCTATGTTTAACCAACCTTTCTTCGAGTTTCCTCCAGCAAAACAATACCGCTCGCTTTTACAGACTTCTGCGTCAGAATTTTATGTCTGTGAAGGGAAAAATAAATATGAATTTTTCCATCGGCAGAAACAGAGGATGAGTTTCTTATGGGATACATATTTTGTCTACTGAAAAGATCATCACTGTTATAGATAAGAGTAACGATAGTAATAGCGAAGATTAATTGCACCATACTATAATCTACATTTATGGCATAGCGTTAACTTTAAAAAACATAATTATAAAAGTTCGTGGCAGCCTATCGGCAGTAACAACACAGTAATATAAAATGTTCTGGTAAACTATGGGACGCAGAAGATAAACAACATTCATTACTCTTTCTTCTTTCTCATGAGCGACAAGTCAGTTGTCCTCCGACACAATATTCTGAGAAGTATATCGGATAGATGTGGTGAGTATAGATACTTTGTCGGTTGTTATTGTTTTCTGAATATTGTGATTGTCCTCTTTTCTAAGATCTGCATGTACTTCTGCGGTCATCAGTTTCTGACTTAAACAAACAGTTAGCACATACTTTTTCAATAACGTTTAAAGACGGACGACAGCAAGTTGTTTGTGTCCCTTTCATTCTGCACAAATACTCAAAACTTTTACACACATAAATATAAGTTAAGAATTATGTCCACAAAATCACAGATAGCCTCCGCATGCACAAAGAATGATTAGTCTCTACATAGAGAACTAGTGATGATGTAAATCAGATTGTAAATGATATTTCAGCGTTCAGCGCTTTGTAATAATTATACATTTACATGATATTGCTACTTGAAGTTACGAGAAAGAAAGAACAATCTAGAGAAAATCGAGATCTGAGCAAAAGAAATGCACTGTAAGCAAAGCATTTGATTTTCCTTTTTTTACCACAAAAAGAGAAGAAATATAATCAAAGCAGACAAATATGCAAGAGGATGTTACTATCACATGTGGTCAACCAGTCTTGTGGAGAGAGAAGGCATCCACTTCCTCTTTCTACTTTGATCTGTGAATTCTACCTTAAACCTCATCAAAACATGTCGGGCGTCCATGCGATTTTGTTCAGTTTGATTTGCTTGTTCTTGTTTTTTCCGTTTCTTTGAGCCGCGGTGTTTCTCGTCCTCCTCACGCGGAGCTTCTACAGCAATATCTGAGTCAGACTCAGAGCTGGCGCTGCTTCTTTCGCTAGCTTCAAGCGATCTGAGACCACTTCTCCGCTTCACGAGTCGCTTCCGTCGTTGAGATTTGCTGCTCTCTTCCACTATTACTCTTGGTGTGTTTTCACAATAATCTTCTGCAGTGACAAACATGTCTGCAGTCTTTGAACTAGAGCTGATCTCATGCGCCGACTGAACTAATGGCTCTCCGTCTTTTGACAAATATACGAGCGCTTCTTCAGAGTTGCCAATAACAATATTTCTCTGATCCTGGCTTACAGCATCAGTTGCTGAATGGCGTCTTTCAGGCAAAACAGACGAAACTGTTAAAGAGCTTTTACAATGATAGACCTCCACTGATGAGTCCAAATTAAGGGGAGATTGTTTTGCTTCGCCGATAGTGTGACCGAGATAGCCATGTCGTTCACGCTTTTCAAAGGTACCATCTGATGTGTCATCCTCATCTTGTGAAGTGGATTTGTCGAGCTCCTCTATGGAGGCCAGGCACTGCATGCTGGCTACAGGAGACATCGGAGTGACCGAACGGGCTGGAGGAGAAGCTGGTCGAACCAGACCTGTCGGGGAACGTGCTCGCCTGGTGGGTGAGCTGCTTATCGGCAGATTTTCTGCTGCTTGTCCCGCAAACAAGATGCTTAGTTTTGATGATGGGCATGGTCCTTTATCATTGTCGTCTAATTGTGGCGATTCTATAGTTGAGATAAATATTTCAATTGATGCAGGGTTAGCAATGAGACTCTCATTCTTGACGGTCATAAACTCCACATCGTTTTTCAATATGTTGTCGGAGACAAGTTCTTTTCTATCTTCATCGACTTGTTTTTCCTTCTGTCTCTCTGTAAAACATCATGTTTTAAAGTTTTATCAAAGAGTAGCTCATCACTTTTGTCAATAGATAACGAGGGGCTGCCTCTTCATCTATGGTAGAGGATCCCTCCAATTCAACATTTTTCATTTCTCTCAGTTTTTCTGAAGTATCATTTAACTCGAGGTGCAGAGATGGCCCAACGATGTACATAGATCGACTCGCTTTGAGAGGAGGATGACTGCGAACTGTAGCAACATTAGAAGACCTTTTCGAAAAGTCCAATTCGGGTGGATCTGAAAAAGATGAAAAGACATTTCCCATCTCGCTGAAAGTACCAAAAGCCAAACTTCCTGATGGTGCGCTAGGATTCTTTTTTGCCACCTTCCGCTTGAATGTTGCAGTGGAGGCAGCAAACATTGTTTGAAGCTCTTCATTCACCAGCCTAAAAGATTCCTCCGGTTTCGCTTCTGCATGTTTAAAGTTTCGATCTATAGAAACCGCACTTAAAGGCAACCTGTTCTGGCCACTCTCATCCATGCCATCTATGTTATCTTCATTTAATATGTTTTGCGTGATCGATCTATCGAGTGATATGGGAGAATCTCGTATACCTTCAAATGAGGGATCATGAACTTGAATGTTTGTGCATTGATCTCCACTATCCGGTATACTGGAAGCAACAATTTAAACACATTCAGCAGCATTTTTACCGAGTCGAGTTGCCATTTCTGTGTTTACATTATTATCAATTTTGAAATTTGACTCATTGCCATGTTCATCGTCTTGAGTTGATCCCTAGGAATCAGATATTAAAATATTGTCCTGGTTGGATTTATAGCAGTGATCTAATCGCTCTGATGAATTAAAATCTGGGATGTGTGACCCATACACAGCGATGAGGACAGAGGCGTTAATTCCGCAGAAGATGTTGGTTGCCTCACAAGCCATACGGACATATGAGAATGAAAGATCCTCCAAAAACACGTCATAAACTATTTATCCGCTTTGAAGTTTTTACTGAGATATGATAATGATAATAATGATGATGATGGTGACGATGGTGAAGACGATGATGATGATGAAGATGATGATGATGATGATGATGATGGTGATAATAATAATAATAATAATAATAATAATAATAATAATAATAATAATAATAATAATAATAATAATAATAATAATAATAATAGCAATAACGAAACTACTACTACTACTACTACTACTACTACTACTACTACTACTACTACTACTACTACTACTACTACTACTACTACTACTACTACTACTACTACTACTACTACTACTACTACTACTACTACTACTACTACTACTACTACTACTACTACTACTACTACTACTACTACTACTACTACTACTACTACTACTACTACTACTACTACTACTACTGCTGCTGCTGCTGCTGCTGCTACTACTACTACTACTACTACTACTACTACTACTACTACTACTACTACTACTACTACTACTACTACTACTACTACTACTACTACTACTACTTTAACTTTTAATTATTGTAACTTTTTCTTAATCTTTTTTTCCGTATAGATCCACCTTTAATCTAAATCCTTGAACAAGTAGATGTAAGACATACTTTGGTAAGCGATTCGCTATGTGTTAGCAAGAGTTGATCAGTCTTATATAGCAAAGCTATTCCATCACCTCCGCTGCTCTAGTGGAAGATGCCACGCCCTAGGGGAGTTTCTCTATATTATTTTGCGATCGAAAAGAGCAGTGTTTTACTTTCTCAGTCCGCGGTAACCATACTTAGTTTCCCTTGATAACATCTACTCAAGCCCTTTTCTTCTGAGGTATATTACAGCTTGCCAAGACGTTCCCTCTGTCTGTCAGCCTGCTATTGTATTTCTCTTTTCTTTGCTTTTCTCTTTCGCTCTTGCTCTCTTTCTCTCCGTCTGTCTCTGTCTCTGTCTCTGTCTCTCTCTGTCTGTCTGTCTATCTCTCTCTCTCTCTCTCTCTCTCTCTCTCTCTCTCTCTCTCTCTCTCTCTCTCTCTCTCTCTCTCTCTCTCTCTCTCTCTCTCTCCCTCCCCCTCCCACTTTTCTATTCATCTATGTGGGTATACAGGTATTTACTATGTAAAATATACATATAAAAATATGCTTGATGAATAATATATTAGCATTTTGTTGATAGTGCTTATCAAAAAGGAGCCTACAGCTATCTGAATAAAGACTGCTGAGTTAATTACACAAAGAAACTGAACGAATAAATGATATCATTGTAAAATAAATTAAGGCTCGAAGAAGTAAGGTCGATGCTATAGATAAAAACAAAATGGAAAAAATAAACAATAAAGAAAGAATTGGGCCATACGTGTGAGTGAGTGATCCAGTGAGTCAGTGAGTGAGAGAAGGAGTGAGAGAGAGAATGATAAAGTAGAAATATGTGTTGAGGAAAGGATAAATCCATCTAATTGGGCAAATTTCTCAATAGAAATATTAAAGAAAATCTAGATTCTGAAATATAGAGAGCTGAAAAAGTTCACAGAGAGAGAGAGAGAGAGAGAGAGAGAGAGAGAGAGAGAGAGAGAGAGAGAGAGAGAGAGAGAGAGAGACAGACAGACAGAGACAGAGAGAGACAGAGACAGACAGACAGACAGGCAGATAGACAGATAGACAAACAGACAAACAAGTATACAGACTGACGGAAAGGCAGCGCACAATCGGAAGAGGAGAAAGAGAGGAAGTGAGAACAGACTTAAAGCGAAAGAGAGACGATCCGAAACATGAAGCTCGACTAATTGTCGCAGTGATTAATTCAACAGGACAGCTGTCCACTTCAGCAACAAAGGTTAGAATGAGTGCAAGGACGAAATGAAGTTTTCATTAATTAGGAGGATTGCCATGGAAACTCAAGTAAACTCTTCTTATCCACACGATAGAAAAAAAAAATACAGAAGCAAACAGCTTCAGGCAATATAGATAAAAAATCAGTGGAATAAAGTTGCCAAGAGAAAGGCTGAAAATTGTTTACGCCTATCTATATACCAAAATGGCGCTAAAAACGAAATATCTTGACACAAAGGCTAAAGATGAATAATGATATCACTAAGCCTAAAATTAATTTTCACACAAATTCGATAAAAAAATAAAGACAAAGAAAGTAATAAATATTGAAAAGTAGAGTAGCAGTGTAGGGTATAAAGTAATAAAGATGAAAAGACCAATAAATAATATTTTGTCCATTTAACACTCTACGTTATGTCGACCCCACTGGCATAGACACTTCCTATCGTTAATCTGACTGTTAAGATTAGCTGAGTCCACGAAGGGGAAGTGGTCCTGCTAAGACATAACGGACACTCAACAACGTTAACTACTTGTAGATAATAATACCATTGTTATCCTGATTTTAATTGTTGGTGTCATTGACGGTTGTCTACAACTTGTAGGCCTGAGTATGAAAGTTTAGAAATGTCGATTAAGGTAGAGACACAAATAACGCTAAAAGGGACGAATCCTACTTCCAAGAAAATTGAAGTGAAGCATGCATAAGGTATAGAAGAGTCTAGATTTCACATAAAGCCAGATCTTCAAACCTCCTCCACCTCCCCCCCCCCGGCCATATCTAAATTATGCCAGGTAAGTTCTAACGATGTTAAAAATATGGTGTCGGCGAACACCAGTGAAATTTCTACGTTCGCTTGTGTCCCTTAAATTGCCGAATTATCGCAAAGCTTATAAAACGCTCATGCATTCAGAAGTTCCTTCTTTCTCAATGTAACATTTTAATTAATGAAATCCGACGGCTGTCCCAGATTTTCAAAACAGAAGACGCTTTTAAAGCAAAATAATTGTTATCTTGTAAACACACACACACACACACACACACACATATATATATATATATATATATATATATATATATATATATATATATATATATATATATATATAAACTATTTCTCTTTGATACAGCGAAGAACTGAACAAATTGAAAATATAAATAAAATTGGATCTACTCCAGCGTCAATCGTCATGGAAAAATGCCATTCTGAGTAGGAAAATAATAGTGATTTGATTGGTCACTATTTTAAGATAAACTGTCATCGCCGCCTTTTCTTCGGAAGCGGCGGTTGTGAATAGAAACACCACTTCTGCCTCCTTTGCATGCGTCTCGTACTTCTATACTGTTGCTGTTTTATATCTAAAATGGCGACCAGATCCACTAATTGTCACTTTGTATTTTTTTTTTACTTTTTTACTACACCAGGTTGAGCACTACATTGTATCTGTAATCGAGCATCAACATCTCACTATGGTCTTGGTGGAAGGAAGAAAATGAAAAGCGGTCTGGTTAAAAGATTGCACCCAAATGTAGTTTACTTTATTGCTTGAAATCTCTCCATTTCAAGAATGTCTTCATGAGAAATGTGAGAAAAATTCTAATCTGTCAAGGTTCTATATATTTTAAAACTAGCCTATCAAAGCTTGTGAGCCAAGACTGAGTTACTGAACAAAGACATATCGGCCTCTATTGGTAACATTGAACCCAAGTTCTTAATTTTGGCTCCGAACGGGTAGATCAAATAACACTGTTGCGATGGTTCTCATACAAAACCAGAAGTGATTATAGAAGTGAAAGTTAACCTGATACGGGTAGAGATTACGTCAGAAGAAACAGTTCGGGAAAGTTCATCATCAACTAGCAGTTGTTTTGAACTAGAAATGAAGTATTGTAAGCGAAAACTGTCATTACGACATTCCTTTCTTTCCTATTCAGAGAGAGAGAGAGAGAGAGAGAGAGAGAGAGAGAGAGAGAGAGAGAGAGAGAGAGAGAGAGAGAGAGAGAGAGAGAGAGAGAGAGAGAGAGAGAGACAGAGAGTACCTATCGTGGTACTTACAGCAACTTCCGCTTGATGCCCACTCGACATGGCAAGGCTCTGATCAGTTCTACAGTCTTGGCCCGATCCTCCTCGGTCTCCACATTATCCAGATCCACGCGGTGGTGACCTAGATCCAGATTATCCAGATTATCATCGTCTTCCTCTCCCAAAGCAACTCCAGTTTCCTCGGGTGAGACCTGAAAATAATTATGCAGTATGGCTTTTTTAAACCTACTCGACTGAATGTCGGCGTCGGAGGGTGATTTTAATAATTTATCTTGTCAGTTTGTATGCGGATGTTGAGGTTCTAACTTTGGAGTCTCGAATAATAGCCATGAGCATTAGAATAACCCCAACCCGATTCCCGGCTGGGGAAGTCTGTCCAAAGCAGACCCTTCTTGGAACTGCATGTGGCTCTCAAGCTCTTGGCCGCTCAATGTTGGTAGCGTTTGGGGGTTGGGCGAATGCAGTAGTATCTGTGCGTTTGGCGGTTGGGCGAATGCAGTAGTATCTGTATATATTGGCCCAACTTAGCAAAAATGGATCACTATCAATACGCTTAAACCCATTTGATCTACAAAAGGTTAATTTATCACACAGGGTTTAAAAAAAGAACAAAGAACCAATGAAAACCAGTATCTTTAGTAAACGGAAAAAAAATCCATACAAGGATAGACTAAAAAAAGTGAAAAAGAGCGTAACAATAATAAAATGATAATGTGAAACAATGATCAAAATCAAGATTTCAATATACCTAGCTCTATCTATAGTTTAGATCTGTGTGGGTCTTGTATTTTTCAGGATGCAGTTTTTTATGTGTGCATTAGTCTAGAATCAGATGCCACAGAATAAAATCGAGAGGTAGGGCTTAACTTTTGGCTGCCTTTTTTGTCGCCTGGATTGATACCTTTATACGTCTAGATATTGAATTAATATCTTATATACTCTACATCCAGAAGCTAGATTTATTCTATCTAGTTCTTGACCTGTCGGAATGTAAATTCGTATTGATGTTATCTGTTGTTTCAATACTTCTTTTGAGCTGTGAGTGAAACGTTATTCCATTTCTCCAGCAAGGTATCCGCCTAGAGCTATTTTCACTTAGATATGTAGATCTAGATCTAATCCAACGCTTATACTCCAAGACATAAGACATCATTTGAAGGTTATATAAGCTAAGGTTAAAATGAAAGTTAAATAACAGAAAAAGATCTGAAGTAAGAGCTGCTTAGTATGTGTAGCCTCCTGACAATAGAATAGTTCTGTTCTGAATGTGTGTACGGCATGTAACTACTTTATATGTGTAAAATCAATTACCGACGATCATAAGCCAAAACTTTTGTTTCATGAGCTACGGTGCATCGGGAAATTCCTACGCATCTATTGATAGCGGCCTAAATCTTGTTAGTTCAATCGGATAGTGCAGCATATATATGAAAAAAAAATTAGGAAAAAACCACATCGTGGAATCGTGCAGGTGCTCTAACAAAATGTTATTTCCATGTATCTTGTCTCACCTTGCTGGATTCAGAGCTGCAATGCCCATGCCAAAACAAACCAAGGATCTCACACACCAAAGTAGAGTGCGACTGCCAAGCCAAAACTAACCAAGGACCTCACACACCAAAGTAGAATGCTACTGCCAAGACAAAACTAACCAAGGACCTTACACACCAAAGTAGAGTGTGACTGTCAAGCCAAAACTAAAAAAGGACCTCACACACCAAAGCAAAGTGTGAGTGCCAAGCCAAAACAGACCCCGGACCTCACACACCAAAGTAGAGTGCGACTGTCAAGCCAAAACAGACCCCGGACCTACACACCAAAGTAGAGTGTAACTGCCAAGCCAAAACTAACAAAGGACCTCACACACCAAAGTAGAGTGTGACTGCCAAGCCAAAACAGATCTTGCACCTCACACCCAAAGTAGCGTACGACTGTCAAGCCAAAACTAACCAAGTACCTCACACACCAAAGAGAGTGCGACTGTCAAGCCAGAACAAATCTTGCACCTCACACCCAAAGTAGAGTGCGACTGTCAAGCCAAAACAGACCCCGGAACTCATACACCAAAGTAGAGTGTGACTGTCAAGCCAAAACAGACCCCCGACCTCACACACCAAAGTAGAGTGCGACTGTCAAGCCAAAACAGACCCCGGACCTCACACACCAAAGTAGAGTGCGACTGTCAAGCCAAAACAGACCCCGGACCTCATACACCAAAGTAGAGTGCGACTGTCAAGCCAAAACAGACCCCGGACCTACACACCAAAGTAGAGTGTGACTGCCAAGCCAAAACTAATCAAGGACCTCAAACACCAAAGTAGAGTGTGACTGCCAAGCCAAAACAGACCCCCGACCTCACACACCAAAGTAGAGTGCGACTGTCAAGCCAAAACAGACCCCGGACCTCATACACCAAAGTAGAGTGCGACTGTCAAGCCAAACAGACCCCGGACCTCACACATCAAAGTAGAGTGCGACTGTCAAGCCAAAACAGACCCCGGACCTACACACCAAAGTAGAGTGTGACTGCCAAGCCAAAACTAATCAAGGACCTCAAACACCAAAGTAGAGTGTGACTGCCAAGCCAAAACTAACCAAGGACATCACAAACCAAAGTAGAGTGTGACTGCCAAGCCAAAACTAACCAAGGACCTAAGTAGAGTGTGACTGAAGCTAAAACTAAAAAAGAACCTCACACACTAAAGTAGAGTGTGACTGCCAAGCCAAAACTAACCAAGGACCTAAGTAGAGTGTGACTGAAGCTAAAACTAACCAAGGACCTCACACACCAAAGTAGAGTGTGACTGCCAAGCCAAAACTATCCAAGGACCTTACACACCAAATAGAGTGTGACTGCCAAGCCAAAACTAACCAAGGACCTCACAAACCATAGTAGAGTGTGACTGACAAGCCAAAACTAACCAAGGACTCCACACACCAAAGTAGAGTGTGACTGCCAAGCCAAAACTAACCAAGGACCTCACAAACCAAAGTAGAGTGTGACTGCCAAGCCAAAACTAACCAAGGACCTAAGTAGAGTGTGACTGAAGCTAAAACTAACCAAAGACCTCACACACCAAAGTAGAGTGTGACTGCCAAGCCAAAACTAACCAAGGACCTCACACACCAAAGTAGAGTGTGACTGCCAAGCCAAAACTAACCAAGGACTCCACACACCAAAGTAGAGTGTGACTGCCAAGCCAAAACTAATCAAGGACCTCATACACCAAAGTAGAGTGTGACTACTTCTGTTAGGATTGTCCAAGGCATAGAATGTTAGGACTGACCTAGGCACACAGCGTTGAGAGAGTCCAAGTCATGCAGTGTTGGGACTGACCAAGGTACACAATGCTAGGACTGACCGAGGCAACAGTCTTAGGAGTGTCCAGGGCACACATAGTTGGGACTGTCCAAGTCACGCAGTGTTGGATTTGCCCAGCCTAAAGCAGAACTGAGACTGCTCAAACCACAACAGAGATGAGATGGCCAAAACCAGAATTGAGCTTAACCCTGACCAGATTTAGAATTTCCAACTGATGCAGGAATCGGTTCTTTCAGACTTTAGTGATTTTATTCTTGTTCTTTTTCCGTTTTTTTTTTTGTTTTTGTTTTTTTTTTTTTGCGTTGAAATGGAAAATGTAAACCCTTCCAGTAAGTTTTTTTGGTAGGAAATAAGCCACATCTTTTTTTTTTTTTGCCCCAAAAAAGTGTAACGATATTTTCAATCCCTCTTCCGAAAATCAGCGTGTTTTCTCGAATCGAAACCGCTGGGAGTGTCTCTAGAACTCTCCACGATGTCGTATTTTAAATCTAGATAGAGGTAGGAGTGTGACTAGAACAGCATTACGATATCCTATTGCGGATCTAAAAGGAGTTAAATGTATCTCTAGAATGCACGATATAACACTATGGATCTAGATAGAACCAAGTTTGTCTGTAGAGCTTCTATTTCTAATTGATCTCCATTCAGTTCTATGTTGCTAATCAGTGGTCCTGCTCACATCCCATAAAAAGTAAAATCCCAAGCTGACCTTAAGACTAAGACGAGAGGAGGTATTTGTATTTATGTAAATTCGAAATGGTGCAATCTGAAAAAAATGTTTTATAAAGTACAATTTGAGTGATCCAGATATTGAAATCTTAACTATGTCAGTACGACCCTATTATTTGTCTACAGAATTTTCTCATTTGTTAGTGAGTAACGTGTATACTTCTTAGTGCAAAAAGTAAATCCCTTGAACTGTTAACAGACTATATAGAGACCCAAGCACCTGATGCCCTTATAACGATCACTGGCGACTTCAATAAGCGTAACACAAGCAAGGCTTTACCTGGCTGTCAGCAGTATGTAACGTGTGCCACCAGAGAACAGACAACATTAGATCTACTTTATGCGAATGTAAGAGAAGCCTACACCAGATGTCCAGTGTGTGCCCACTAGGCAAATACGACCATTGCCTTATTCTATTCCAACTTTTAATACAGGCCGTTAGTTCAGAGAAGTAAACCAGAGATGTACAATATACAATCATGGACACCACAGACATGGGACAACCTCCAAGCCTCTCTGGATACCACAGACTGGTCTGTTTTTGTCAACAGTGCACAAAATGTGAACACGTTTGTAGTTACATTAATGTTTGTGTAGAGACAATAGTACCACAAAAAACAATTAAAATATTTTCAAACACCAAACCGTGGGTAAGAAAAGAAATTAAAACAATATTGAAGAAAAGAAGATTGCTTTTAAAAATAAAAATTCAGAAGAAAGAAGAAAAGTCCAAAAGAATTTAGAGCTATTATACGAAAAGGTAAAGAAGAGTCTAGAAAAAAGAAAAGAGTTTTGAAAGTAGCAACATGAAACGAGTTTGGGAAGGAATGAATGTGATGAGTGAGTGCAAAAGAAACAATGATTGTAAGAAGCTGAAAGGAAATTTTGTTATGATGATGATATAAACAAGTTTTATACAAGGTTTGATTGTCATAACTTTGAGAACGAAAGAGTGGAGACAAAAAAAAATACCCTGGAAGGAAAACTTACAAACGTAAATGAAAGGATTGTTTTGAAAGAAGATGAGATATGCAATGTATTGAAAAGAATGAAACCAGATGGTGTAAGATCTAGTGTCATAAAACTTTGTGCCGAGCAATTGTCCGGCGTCCTTTGTACAATTTTTATTATGTCTCTTAAGCAATGTGCAGTACCAGAGGTGTGGAAAATATCATGTATTGTTCCACTGCCCAAAAAGCATCCTGTAAACAACATGAATGATTTACGTCCTGTCGCTCTAACATCTTGCGTTACGAAAGTTTTTGAAAAATGTATTATGCCTCATGTTAATAAAATCGTTCGCAATTTCTTAGATCCCTACCAATATGCTTATCAAGCAAAAAGAGGCGTTGATGACGCAATGCTACATGTTTTAAATAATATATATATAGATATAGCAGATCTCACCTTAAATTCTCTTCATACTACACTTGTGTTTCAAGCGGAGGACAAAGGTGTCGCCTGCTCTCCGCTCTCTTCGGGTATGCGCACTCTTATCAATTATTCCAACTTATCTTCAAACTACATATATATATATATATATATATATATATATATATATATATATATATATATATATATATATATGCGCACTTAGACAAACCTGGGGCAAGTATTCGACTTATGTTCTATGATTTTTGCAGCGCATTTAACACCATTCAATCCCATATTGTGTGAGAAGCTGGTGAAAATGAATGTTTATCCTTCTCTTATTCTTAGGGTCCTGGATTATCTTAATTCTAACCTACAGTTTCTTAGATTCAGCCCCACATTAACATTTAATACTATCAAAACAAACACTAGAGCCCCACAAGGAACAGTCTTGTCACCTTTTCTGTTCTCTATTTACACATCAGACTGTAGACCTCAACATGATGACTGTAGAATTGACAAACACGCCGATGACACGTACTATCGGGACTTGTTATAAATGAAGAAGATCTGAACATGATGACTGTATTATTGGCAAATACGCCGACGACACGTACTATCAGGACTTGTTATAAATGGTCCAGATCTGAACATGATGACTGTATTATTGGCAAATACGCCGACGACACGTACTATCAGGACTTGTTATAAATGATCCAGATCTGAACATGATGACTGTATTATTGGCAAATACGCCGACGACACGTACTATCAGGACTTGTTATAAATGAAGAAGATCTGAACATGATGACTGTATTATTGGCAAATACGCCGACGACACGTACTATCAGGACTTGTTATAAATGATCCAGATCTGAACATGATGACTGTATTATTGGCAAATACGCCGACGACACGTACTATCAGGACTTGTTATAAATGATCCAGATCTGAACATGATGACTGTATTATTGGCAAATACGCCGACGACACGTACTATCAGGACTTGTTATAAATGATCCAGATCTGAACATGATGACTGTATTATTGGCAAATACGCCGACGACACGTACTATCAGGACTTGTTATAAATGATCAAGTTCTTAGCTATAAAGAAGAAATGAACTCTTTCGTTGACTGGTGCGATTGAAATCATCTAGTCCTAAATGTAAGTAAGACTGAAGAAAGCGTGATTGATTTTCGTAAATAAGAGAATGATCCTGAAGGTAAAAAAAATTAAAGAGAAAGAAGTAGAGCGAATGGAAACGTTTAAATACCTTGGCGTTGTTTAGATTATAGACTTATGTGGAAAAACAACACAGATGTAATTGTCAGTAAAATTAAAACAAGAATGTATTGTTTAAGGAAACTCAGGTCTTATAAGATTAATCCAAATCTACTTCAAACATTTTATTCTTCAATGATCTGCAGTGTGTTAAGCTCTGCCCTCATCTGTTGGGGAGGTAACATTTAAAAAAAGACAAGGACAGACTGGACAAAATATTAAGAAAAGCAGGAGGATAAAAAAAATAAAAACAGGACGATCACATACATTGTTCAACGAAGTACGAAAAACAAAATGTTAGAAATCGTAAAAGATTCTACGCATCTTCTAAGAATAATATTATGACTGCAGATAGATAGAACTCAGTGGTAGGTACAGGACGCTTTAAACAAGAACAGCCAGAGACTTAAACTCTTTTCAGCCAAAATCAATTTTACTATTCAATGTTAGATATAAAAGATGAAAACTAGACAAATAGTGTGTAAATAGGCTTATACCACTAGGCTTACAGAAAACTAAGTGCAATATCTATTTCATATTTTCTAAAAAATGTTTCAAGTTAAACTCATTAAGTTCTTTAAACTTTAAGATGTGATTTTAAAAAGATAATAAAATTATTAGTATACACCCTTTTATTTATTCTTTGTAAAAACTTTTAGATATGTAAACTTACTCTATATAATATAGAGTCTGTATAGAAACATGAATAACTTTTATAAAAATATATGTATTTATTATTTATATATTTATTTATATATAAACCTGGATTTTATCACACGTATTTATGAATTTTTATGTTAATGGGCATGTCAATTTTTGAATTCCCCCAAGACAGATGAAAAAAGTGCATCTTATGTTATCTTATCTTAAAACATTCTGAAATTCTAATTTGTCCATTTATATCCTCTCTCTAAGCAATATACTTGTCGTCGGCTATTAGTATCCTTGTTACTATCTTGTTCATTATTTTTCTGAAACTTCACCAGTTTTTCAAGTTATTTGAGGAGCTTTTATAGAAATTCGGGCTCCTAACAGTTTTGAACCAATATCTTATTTCATAGATATGGAAATGCTACAACTATAAATATTTCCACCCTCTCTCTCTCTCTCTCTCTCTCTCTCTCTCTCTCTCTCTCTCTCTCTCTCTCTCTCTCTCTCTCTCTCTCTCTTTCTCTCTCTCTTTTTGTGATTGAGTCTAAAGCTCGATGTATGCTGATTGTATCTGGTTTTGAACTCATTTTCTGTTATTCCTATATAGGTGTCTTGTTTTTTCGAGGGTTTCTGTTCCACATTTGCCTTGTATACCACTCCCTTTTGGAGGCACTGGCCTTTGAGTGGGCAAGATTTTTTATCCCTGCAGTTGCAAGTCTTTCCTTGTTTTTCTTTTATCTTTGTAGATTCAAGGACTGTCTAGAAATAACAGAAAATGAGTTCAAAACCAGATACTATCAGCATACATCGAGCTTTAGACTCAATCACAAAAAATCTGCCACAACTTTAAGTGAATTCATATGGAAACTTAAGGAATCTAAAACCGAATATCACTTATCATGGGATGTAATCGAAAGAGCGCAGCCATACTCAGCAGCAACAAACAGCAGCAACCTTTGCATAGCAGAGAAATATTTCATTCTAAAAACAAAACCAAGCCTCAACAAAAGAAGGGAAATATTTTCATCGTGCCCCCACAGAAAGAAACATTTACAACAAAACTACCAGTGGCCCGGAAACGAAAATAAACAACAACACAAGGTCGGAACGGCAACCAAATACACCTCAGTCATACCCGAAGAGAGCGGAGGACAGGCGACACCTTTGTCCTCCGCTTGAAACACAAGTGTAGTATGCAGAGAATTTAAGGTAAAATCTTCTATATCTATGAAATGCTCCCACAGTTGAGCACTCTTATCAATTATTCCAACTTATCTTCAAACTATATATATTATATAAATATGTATATCTTTTTCTCTCTTCCCCTCCTCACCTTGTTATTCATCCTCCCACCAAGAGATGTTGAGCGGCCACCCCCAGCCAGTGTGAAGCTTTGTCTGTAGCCTCTCTCTTCCTCTGCCTCCAACAAAACCAAGACCCGATGCAGGAGGAAGTTCTGATGGTTGATCCTCTTCCTGGAAAATTTAACTCCAGGTTTTGATTTCGCTGCGAGTTTACTGGGAAGGGAGGCAAGTACGCGCGAGTACACCCTGGTATGTCTGTAGCTGGATGTGCCTGAAAAATCTGCCTCTTTTTTATCTAAAATTACCGAACTGGGCTCCGAAGTGACGCAGGCGCCTGCGAGGAAGATTTGAAAAGAAAGAAAGAAAAATTACCTTATTTTCTTTGTACATTGATTTTTGGAACGTATTAGTAAAAGAAAATCAAGCAACCTGTGAACAAATAGGATCAAGATTGATCAGGATGATGATTGTCCTGCATGTGCATCGAATTTTATTGTTGTTTTCAATTAAGTCAGGGAGTAGCCTAGTTTTTTAAATGCAGCTATTACCGTGGAAAAAAGAACATTCCTAAACATCAGAAATAGGAGCAACTATTCTTTCCTCGAGCACACTACATACTTTACATCCTTCTCTTTGTGACCATTGTCTAGGACGAGGTTGGGCAAGAGGTTAGCATCCTCTTTCTTGTAAAAGAAAAGGCAGCTACCGAAATGCAGACAACAGCAACAAAAGACAGTTCGGTCCTTTTAAAGAGAGGGTTGTGTTTGAAGTAAGTGGACAGACAATCATGTCCAGCATAAACAACCACCACCATCAACGTAGCATGAAAGGCGAGGACTCTGTTTTAGATAGGTAAGACCGCGGAGATGAGAAAAAGAACAACTTGTCATGCTAGGTATCATGAGCGCGTCACGATGGACCGGTATCGCTACAAGTGTAAATAAAAGAGCAGGGAACGAAGCAGGGACCTGTTGAGCAAGATATTATCGAGAGACGAGTTTGATGAGTTGGGTACGTTCTTAAAAAAATTCCAGCAGCCATTACCTAAAACCCATAGGGCAAGAAAAAACAAGGAAGGTCGGAAAACACCTGGCTGACACCAAGAAGCTGGAGATTACTTGGAGACAACTGGAGAAGCTCAACAAGGACATTGACACCTCGCGAACACCAAAAAGATGAGATACATTTTGGAGACAACTAGAGAAGCTCAACAAAGACCATGACACTTCACGAATATCAATAAGGTGAGATACACTTTGATGACAACTGGAGAGCCTCAACAACGGCCGTGACACCTCACGAAATTCAATAAGGTGAGATACACTTTGGAGACAACTGGAGAAGCTCATCAAGGACCATGGTATCTGCAGTCTTTTGTCGGTGACCTCTGACTTACTAGCGAAAGTCTGGAAATCTCAAAAGTAAAATGCGTATTTAACTAAGCTTAAGAGGCTTGGTCTTCAGATTAGAAATGGAAAGACTGATGCGCAATTCTGACTAAGAACACAAACGTCCTCTTTTTGCTTTTTTTTTCTTTAACGGAATGTTAAAACAAGCCCAGATTATGATGGTTATCCATTTGTTTGAGTAAAAATTTTCATTTTCCCCAGCTAAACCAAATAAGATTCTTCTGGATCTCTATATCAGTATAACACTATTAACTAAACGGGTTTCACAGAGCGAGTGCCAGTATAAATCTGACCAGCGAAAATGAGGCGCCTGTACCTCTTCAAGTTTGATGGCTGAAATCTCGAAGTGAAAAAAAATCTTTACGTTAAAATACCTTTGTCTTCTTTTCTTTGATTCATATTTAAGATATGGAAGATTCTCTAAAAAAATGTTAGACAACAGCTTGCAAATTAAAAAAAAAAATATGCTTTTCTTAGAAAGAGACAGATAGGCAAGAGAAAGGGAAAATCGAATTTGCTGTGATGTTAAACATTTCAAAATGTTACTTTTTGTTCTTACAGAGAGAGAGAGAGAGAGAGAGAGAGAGAGAGAGAGAGAGAGAGAGAGAGAGAGAGAGAGAGAGAGAGAGAGAGAGAGAGAGAGAGAGAGTTTAGGTCTGGGAGTTTGAAAAAAAATATAAAAGGAGAAAGGATAGAAAAAGAGGGAGAGAAAGACAGCTAGATTAAGGGTGAGGAAGTAATTGAGGGAAGCAAAAATAAACTGATGTGTCAGCGAATGAAATAATGCTAAAATAATACCGCATCTTTGAACTGAAAATCCATGATGAGTTATGTGTAATGCTCGCTAAAATTCTAATGTGATGTTTCAACAATGCTCACAAGAACTTCTTGACAAGTTATTTGAAAGACTGTTTAACAAACCATATCATTAATTTTATTTATAAAGCACTCTGTCGAAATTCAATCAACATAATTATGCCTGTCTCTGTAATCTATGCCTTAAAGCTGCCATAAGATATAATGAATGACCATTACAAGTAGATCGGTCAGTTCGACAAGCTGTCTTTCTTGTCGTTTAATGCACGTCTGTTTACTGAAATGTTAAGGGTAATCCTACAATGTTTTCATTGTGGCTTGCATGATAGCACCAGAAAAAGAAAAATTTCTCTCACTATCTCTCTCTCTTTCTCTTTCTCCC
>JAWDGP010000766.1:47500-77500 GCA_033675545.1 Elysia crispata | reverse complement strand
TCAATTTCAAAGTGAAGCGCATGCCGAAACGATTTATAATAATTATAAAAAACTTAATAGGATGCTTTTCGCACGTTTTACTTTTCTTTGCTGAGTTAAGCTTACTTTTCTTTTACTTTTTTTCACTAATTTCTTCTATACATCGTTTGAAATGTTCATCTCATAACGGGCGCTTGAACAGTCATTGTTTTCATTCTATTTTATTTCATATCGGTAAAACGTCTGAGAGAGTCATGAAGGAAGATATTGACATTTCGCCCTTACTCTAATACACATTGAGGATCAAATGTTGATCATAGTCCTAATATTACCTCATTTTCATAGGCATTGGAGGCGTCTCACACACGAAAAAACAGACTAATTTTCTTATGTCAATGTCATTTTCAAGAACTTAATATATTTTTTTCCAAATGTATGCTTTTCAATTTGACTGTTGTAAGTCACTCGAAAGGCGAGCATGATTATGTCTTCTCTATTATCGATCGATTTAATATGAATCGAGTTGTCCCAGAAATGTTGACCTCAGTTCTCTGGTTGAGATCCAGCTAGTTTTGTTAATGACTGATCAGTCGGAGCTATTGAGGTATGCACGAAGAGAGATTATAATGTCCCGCCCTATGGTCTACACTGACCACTGCCTGTGTGTAAGCTATGATCGCTAAACAAAGCGGGCGAACTGGCTGAGCGTGCAAAACGAAGAATCATGGTATTGGTCACTTACGGTGCCGAACAAATAAAAGGAAAAAAAAGGCCAAGTGCATATATATGATCCATGCTATTGGTCACTTACGATGCGGTGCATTTAAAAGAAAAAAGAACAAGTGCATATATAAAATCCAGGCTATTGGTCACTTACGGTGCGGTGCATTTAGAAGAAAAAAGAACAACGGTGCGGTGCAGTTGAAGGAAAAAAGAACAAGTGCATATATAAAATCCATGCTATTGGTCAAAATCAAAATACTTTGGAGAAATGACGATTCCCAATATATATATATATATATATATATATATATATATATATATATATAAAACAAAAGTAAAAACAAAAAAAAAAACAAAACAAAACAAAAAGCAACATTTTGGCGCAGGAGAAAGGTCAGGAGATCTAGGGCACTGGCTGAGACGCCACTATTGTTAGATTATTTTTAAATTTAGTTCTGTGCATGAAACTTGAAGGGCAAACCGTACAGTGATTCAGGAAGTTCAGACTTTTAACATCGCATTTTAAACGAATCAATTAAGACGAAATGGATTATATAGAAAGGTCATGGAAGTGCTGTATGGGAGAACTAACCGAGAACCAAAACTGGCAGAAACTGTAATGGGCGTGGCTTATTACTGGTTAAATTTGTTGTTGTTGTTGAGCATGTTCATGTTGAGGGAAGGGGAGAATCCACGGAGACTAGGAGTAACGGCTGGAGAGTAGAGGGAAGGGAAGAATCCACGGAGACTAGGAGTAACGGCTGGAGAGTAGAGGGAAGGGGAGAATCCACGGAGACTAGGAGTAACGGCTGGAGAGTAGAGGGAAGGGAAGAATCCACGGAGACTAGGAGTAACGGCTGGAGAGTAGAGGGAAGGGGAGAATCCACGGAGACTAGGAGTAACGGCTGGAGAGTAGAGGGAAGGGGAGAATCCACGGAGACTAGGAGTAACGGCTGGAGAGTAGAGGGAAGGGGAGAATCCACGGAGACTAGGAGTAACGGCTGGAGAGTAGAGGGAAGGGGAGAATCCACGGAGACTAGGAGTAACGGCTGGAGAGTAGAGGGAAGGGGAGAATCCACGGAGACTAGGAGTAACGGCTTGATAGTAGAGGGAAGGGGAGAATCAACGGAGACTAGGTGTAACGGCTGGAGAGTAGAGGGAAGGGGAGAATCAACGGAGACTAGGTGTAACGGCTGGAGAGTAGAGGGAAGGGGAGAATCAACGGAGACTAGGTGTAACGGCTGGAGAGTAGAGGGAAGGGGAGAATCCACGGAGACTAGGAGTAACGGCTTGAGAGTAGACAATAAGCAGTCTCGAGTTATCCTTGATGACTGCTGGAAACGAGTGCGCAGGATGGACTGAGAAATAGAAGATGTCACCTGGTGATCGAAGCTCTTGAGAAAGTGACAAGCATTTACCAAATAACATTATTATGAAAGTTTGGTAAACAGGAAAAAAAAAACATTTTCAGTGGGGGAAAACAGATGCAATACTTTTCGGATACAAATGAGAACTTAAAGTTTCCAAAATATCGCACATGTGTCAAAAATAATAACAAAATATTTCTCAGCTCACACTTTACTTTCAGCCCCGGTCTTCAAATAATAAAATGATGGTGTGAGTTTTGCCTCCCTGGCCAGGCGTTTAATTGATCTGTCTGAGGTCTTGATGACCTTAAGGCCTATCGCAATGTCAATAGCCAGGCGTAAAGTTGATACGTCAGAGGTCTTATTGACAATAATCCCTATTTCAACATTATCAATAGTCACAAAAGCTTAAAACCAGACGTTTAATACATCTGTCGGAGGTCTTCATGACTGTAAAGCCTGTCACAACGATGATAATTGTAAAATGAATACTTGATGAAATTAAGAAGAGTGTCCAGGCTTTTCATGTTATAGAAACCATGGAATAAAGCTAAACAGTCCAGCTCCTGGTCTTGAAAACTGAGCTGTAGAATATTCCAGATTATGTTGCGTGCCGACATGGACGTTGACTGCAGATCTTGCTATTTTTCTTAGATTTTGTTTGGAAGATTCATGATAAGGTTTCTCAGCATGATTATAACTTTTTTTTTTCTGAATTGTGGTTGGATGGTTCATTTGCAGACGTGAGATCAATCGACAAACTTTCATATAATCTTAATGTCAGAAAGGTCAGGTTGAAAATTTTTCTTTTGTTACATATCATACTCTACTTATAGCCAACTTTTGTGTTTCGACTCCTAAGAGTTTGATGATACGAACTCATCTCAAATCTCCAAATCTTCAGCATGGAAATGAAAGGCTAGAGGAAAGTTTTATAAAACGTTGTTAGGAATATAGTTTGATTAATATTATTGGGACTCTTTCGGACAATTATTGATACCATTATTTATTGAATGGATCTAACTTTTAATATTTAATTTGTCTTTATCTCAGTACTTGCACTATTTAAGAAAATGCACAACGTTCGACTTTTCGGTAAGAGTGGCTTGCTTTAAAGATTTAAAGAGAGTTATATCTCGATGCAAAACACGATAAATAATCTTAAGTAATCTAAGACAGTTGAACAAATCTCAAGGGCTTGAAATAGCCTTTTTATAGTCAGGCCATAAAGAATCAAATTACATGGATAATACGAGAAAATCATTGTACCAACTAATGGTATGAAAGTAAAATATCAAAATGTAGTGAGTACATCCTGCTCTGTAGGAGACATCATTTAAATGGGAAATATAGGATGCTACGATGTGAAATGGAACAGAATGAAATGAATGTATAAAGAAAAGTTTATGTCATGGTCCAATAAATACATGTATAGTACTAATAAGAGAAGAAGGCTTTAATCATGATATTAAGGGCTAGAATGTCAAAATGAATTTAGGTATACATGTTTGGAATTCATTGAACAATATTACTAGTTAACACTCTTCACATTTTGACTGTGCTCCACTGAAACTCATACTATTTGATATAAACTGTTTTTCAGTGATTTTGATAGCCACTGTCACAATCCTCTTTGTTAAATTCGGTACATTGCTTAACAAAGCATTTCACAATGGGTTTTAATTGTTCGGCGTATGATTTATCTCCACGACGTACAACTGGATTACCAGTGGGTAGCAACCTGTAACTTAAATTTTTGCAATTAGATAAATGATAACTCATCTAAATGTTTTCCATACTTTAGTAGCTTTAGGGCAAACTTAATGGAACAAAAAAATGAAATTGAAAGTGATAGTTTCAAAGTAGCTCATGAAACTTAAAATCTTAGTTGTTCCGTAAATTTAGAATATTTCATATTTTTACATGTGGTGAAGATTATTTTTTAAAATTATTTTTAAGTGTTCCATATGCTTATTTGGTCTATACTAAACGTTTCCATATGCATTGTAGATGGAGACCTAAAATTTCTGCAATAATTTATTAATCTAGAATCAAGTTTACATTAAATTTAAACTAACAGCCTTGTTTGTGTTATAATGATCACCCATAAAAATAATGTGTATAGTGTTAGTCGTATAAAATGTTATAGTCATATGAAATTTTATAGGTCCACATGATAGTAGCATCAAAATATTTATTATTTCCATAATTATCATAGTCGTATAAAATGTTTATAGTGTCCAAATGGTGGTCGTATGAAATGTTTATAGTGCCCATTGTAATTGAAAAAAAATTTTATGATGTCCAATGAGATTTATATAAAATGTTTATTATGTTCATATAACAGTCATATAAAATGTTTATAGTGTCCGAAATCATATAAGTATAAACGTTTTATATATTGATACTCGAATACAATGTTTATTATTTCCACATGATAGTCATATGAAATGTTATAGTGTCAACATGGTAGCGGTACAAAATGTTTATCATGTCCGTATGGTTGTCGTATAATAGTGTCCAGATGGTAGTCGTATAATAGTGTCCGTATGGTTGTCGTATAATAGTGTCCAGATGGTAGTCGTATAATAGTGTCCGTATGGTTGTCGTATAATAGTGTCCAGATGGTAGTCGTATCAAATGTTACAGTCTTCAGATGGTAGTTGAATAAAATGATAATAGTGTCCGGATGGTGGTCGTATGAAATTGGTATAATGTTCAGATGGTAGTTGTATAAAATGCTATAGTGTCCATATGATAACGTATATAATGTTTATAGTGACAAGGTTGTTAATGTATAAAATATTGTACTATTCAGATGGGAGTCGTAGAAAATATTTAAAATGTCAAAATTGCGGTCGTATCAAATAATTTTAATGTCTAGGTGATAATTGTATAAAATGTTATAGTGTTCATATAGTGGTCGCATAAAATGTTTTAAGTAATCAGATCGTAAACGTAAAAAATGTCAATAGTG
The DNA here is from genome assembly GCA_033675545.1 of Elysia crispata. Taxonomy (NCBI): domain Eukaryota; kingdom Metazoa; phylum Mollusca; class Gastropoda; family Plakobranchidae; genus Elysia; species Elysia crispata. The sequence goes on along the minus strand of JAWDGP010000766.1, from coordinate 72,454 downwards.
TCCAGAAGCTAGTCGTACAAAATGTTGTAGTTGTATAAAATGTTTATAGTGACCAGATGGCAGTCGTATAAAATGTTACAGTATCAAGATGATTGTCGTATAAAATGCTATAGTGTTCGTGTGTTAGTCGTTTCAAATGTTAATATTGTCCAGATGATAGTCGTATAAATTGTTAGTACTGTTGAGATTGTAGTCGTATAAAATGTTTATAGTGTCCAGTTGGTAATCGTTTAATATGTTTATACTGCCGAGATGGTAGTATAAATTGCTATAGTTTTCGGATGGTAGTCGTATAAAATGCTATAGTGCTCCAGATCTTAGTCGTATAAATGTTTATAACGTCCAGATGATAATCGTGACAAATGCCATAGTGTCCAGAAGGTAGTCGTTTTAAATGTTCATAGTCTCCAGATTTAAGTCGTTTGAAATATTTATAGTGTCCCAAAGGTAGTCGTATAAAATGTTTGTAGTGTCCATATGACATTTGTATAAAATATTTATATTAAATTGACTTCGCCAAGCAAAGATAGAAAAAAATCTTACCTGTTTTAAAGAATAAAGTTGTCTAATTATTGTGAGAAATGAAAATCACAGGCCGAAATAGCGTTGTATATCCTAAAAGAAGTTTGGTATTCAAATGATGATTACATGCTATGCTGTTAGTGATGACCCACAGAATGTGACATTTCTTGAGATCCAGTAACACAAAAGGTCACAGTGATTTATTGTATAGAGAGTAACATTGAGATCCACACTTAGGTATTACACTAAGTCTTTATTTGAGAATTACGGTACATTGACTTTAACATTCACAAAAAAAAATAATAATAATTCAGAAAAAAAAGAAAACAATAGAAACGAGAAATAGACTTTTGAAAACCCTTTTTTTTTATATCCCGGCTGTTTAAAATGGAAAAGAATTTGTATTTTCTCGATCAACTTTTTGTTAGTGTGGTGAAGTTAGCACATCTACCTCTTCACGGGACTCCAAATAGAAATCGAAGTAGTGGACTGTTTAAGTAGTCAAAGCTGAAGTCATTGAACCCTGAAATCATAGGCTGCGCAGCGCTATACAAACTTGGGAGACATTCAAACAATGAATATAATATTCCCTCCTTTCTAGAGTCCAGCTTTGACCACAAAGGTAATCAGGACCTTTGCTTGAGCACCATGGTCTTGCAAGACTGCACCGACTTCAGATGACCACAGCTAGCCAATCAAACTGTGCTGGAGATTGTGGGTTGTTATTAGGTGAGACTGCTTGAAGGGTTTCAGCTGCACAGCAAGTCGGTTCTAGGGCTGGTGCTGGTTCGACACTCGCATGAATTATTCAACTATTTCTTTTTCATGCCGCGCCAAACTGTGATGTAACTCGTGCAAGAAAAGGTAGAGTAAAAACAATCACGCGGTCGGGCCTTGTGCTTTCACCATTCAGAGCCGGGAACGGGGCTTAGTCAGTTTTACGCTCAACATGCCCGAGCTTTAACACGTAACATTACTGTCACAATCTGAGGTAACATACAAGTCAAAAGTGAAGAATGAAAGGCAGAAATACTTTCAATCATTTATAGCCATTCTGTCACAGACACTACTGGGGCCAGCATAGAGCGGGTTGGAAACAAATGGAGTGAAGGGTAACATCGGGAGAGTCACTTATTAGACAGCAGTTACAGAAAACATAGAATCCGAGGTGTGTACAATGAAAAAGGCATAGCTCTTTCATTTTAATAATAAAAAAAGAAAGAAAATGTCACGCTAATATAGGGAAGAGATTAAATCTTGTTCCACAAACGCTTAATAGTTCTGTCTTTTAAATCAACAAATAATAAAAAAAAAATCAAAGATATTTTCTAGCTTTCCCTGTCTCTCTTTTGCACTCTTCCTATATTTATTCTACATTCTTTCTCATAGGTTCAATTCCGTCAAACACAATATGAGACGGAGAGAGAGAGAGAGAGAGAGAGAGAGAGAGAGAGAGAGAGAGAGAGAGAGAGAGAGAGAGAGAGAGAGAGAGTGTGAGAAAGAGACCGATGGACCTAGCTATAGAACTGCAGACATACATATAGCCTGGGAAACACAGACAAAAGCAATGAGATGCATAAAAAGTGGAAAAGGGTTAGGGGAGGGGGGTGGAGAAAGAAGAAGTGAGAGAGATAGATAGATACAGACAGACAGACAGATAGATAGAGAGATACAGACTGAGAGACAGAGACAGAGACAGACAGACGCGGAAACAGAGAGACAGAAAGATAGACAGCTTTGCTCCTACCACTTAAGTGGTAGAAAAACCGGTAGAGCATAGTGTCATGTTTTATCTTAAGGCGCTGAATTTAGCCTTCAACTGAATGATGGACTCTACCAATATTTGAGATCTATTTAAAGTCAGTGCCGATGTTGAACTAGTAATATTTACACAAAAAAAAAGTGCAAAGATAGCTGCAATAATAGGGAAACTCAAGACATGAGCAAAAATTACGTTCTAAAGATTTTTACATGTTTACAGATGCAATAAAGCTAAAAAGCAGTTTCTCAGAATTACTTTCACTGTTTTTTATGATAATATAATGATCATGATGATGGTTATGATAAAGATAATGATGAAGATGATTATTATGATTGCACGGGACATGATTAGGATGAAGCTGATAAAGATGATAGTGAAGATTTTGATGAATTTAATAATTAGAAGAAGAAGAAGAAGAAGAAGAAGAAGAAGAAGAAGAAGAAGAAGAAGAAGAAGAAGAAGAAGAAGAAGAAGAAGAAGAAGAAGAAGAAGAAGAAGAAGAAGAAGAAGAAGAAGAAGAAGAAGGAGGAGGAGGAGGAGGAGGAGGAGGAGGAGGAGGAGGAGGAGGAGGAGGAGGAGGAGGAGAAGGAGAAGAAGAAGAAGAAGAAGAAGAAGAAGAAGAAGAAGAAGAAGAAGAAGAAGAAGAAGAAGAAGAAGAAGAAGAAGAAGAAGAAGAAGAAGAAGAAGAAGAAGAAGAAGAAGAAGAAGAAGAAGAAGGAGGAGGAGGAGGAGGAGGAGGAGAAGAAGAAGAAGAAAAAAAAGAAGAAGAAAAAGAAGAAGAAGAAGAAGAAGAAGAAGAAGAAGAAGAAGAAGAAGAAGAAGAAGAAGAAGAAGAAGAAGAAGAAGAAGAAGAAGAAGAGATGCAACAACAACAAAAACAACAACAGCAGCAAAAGAATGGTGAGAATAGTTAAGATAATAACATTAACAATTATGAGGATGAGAACATTGGTGAAAGTAACAACTGCCTCAGATAGAATTATTGATATGTTTGATGCAGAGAAATTGTTCCGTTGAACCACGACCGAGGTGCATTACTGAACGGTGGAAGCGTATCATTTTACAATTCAATGCTGCTGTCTATAATGCATGTGATTTCGTGCGATTTGTCAAAGGGTTCCTGACCAAAGGCCTCACAGTCATGGCTCGAACAGAAAAAAAATCATATTACTGTTCTCTCTATTTTAAAGTGCTTTAATCAATCAATCTTTCTACCTATTTTTTATGTCTCTATCCATCCATCTATCTATCTGTCTGTTTTTTGAGCCACCTAAGTCTGTCTGCTTCTATTTATCAATATGGCTGTATCCGTTTTGTTCTATTTTTATCTTCTTTGTCTCACTCGCTCTATTTTCATCTTGTTTTTAAGCTTCTAGTATAGTATTTGTACCTACCGTCACAAAGATTATGTGCGAGGTTAATATACAGAAATATCGCCTTAGGTCGTATATGAAGTGACACGGTCATACTGGACCAATGATTGATTGTTGGATTAACAAACTTTAATAGCAAAGTTGTTTTGTTTTTGTTTTGTTTTTTTAATTTAGCCCGCAGTTTCACAAGAGCAAAGAATCGACGTTGAACTCACCTGCTTCGAGCTCAATTAGTTCGATGTCTCCTTCCATCTCTTCAGATAAATCAACTTCAGCCTGAAACACAAAACTCCATGTTTAATCACTGTTTAAATTTGTGAAAGTCATGCCTAATAATATCTATAGAGGCTGCCCAGCCCCCTGTAGGCACAAGTATATGCTGAATTATAGTCTGTTATGTACAACTTTGTTCTGATTTCCTCTACCAAAAATCAATTCTGTTTCCTGCTAACAGCTGCTGCTGTTTGTGTAGACATTACAAACATTTTGCATAGCAGTAAACTTAAGCCGCCAACCTGTCTGATAGCTCTAATTTGTCAGACCTTAGCCTAGAAAGATAACGAGGTATTTTGGTTTTTCAAATCACGCACGATAACAATTGCCTTGCGTTGTAAGAATTCAAGTAGGTCCGTTGTTTTACTGAGTTTCAAGAGTAGACAGTGCACAGAGCAGATTGCTTAACGACAGGGAAAATATTTCTGGTTTTCTTAGAGGAAATTATCTTCACATAATTACAAGTGATTGTTACAACATTTTTCATTTTTTTTTTAAATTCTGGAATTGCCAATCAAATTTTATCTTAGAAAGTCAAATGACAATTCTGGGTAAAGTTGATAATCAAATATCATTGTTTACTCTTCATTTCAATATTGCTCACGTAACATCTGCTGTAAAGACTGAGTGTTATTTTTCCATAGCAAATAAACGTATCTGTAAGAACTCAATCAAGTGGACGATAATAACCCGAGATCAGTTCAGTCTCTACAAAACTGACGGTCTGTTTGAGTTAGGTCAATGAGAGATAAGAAACAGAACAGTTTTATATAAGTTCAAATAAATATGCCAAAATTGTTGATATCTGGCTCAATTTTAATCATATATTTATACTCCTGGTAAGTTTCCTAAGTTCAGGTTTAAAACAAATGCGAGACTTTGGTAAGAATTCACGATATGCACTATATGAAGATTTGAAGCCCACATTTTACATCAATATAGTTCGTCTATTTTAAGATTTGGGGCGCGCATTTTACATCATTATTAAATTTAGTCTATTTCAAAACTTGGAGCGCTTATTTTACATCAATCTAGTTAGTGCATTTCAAGATTTCAAGCGCACATCAACACAGTTGATCTATTTCTAGATTTAAAATGCGCATTTCACATCAACACAGTTGGTTCATCTCTATATTTGAAAGGCGCATTTCACATCAATATAGTTGGTTTATTTCAAGATTTGAAACGAGCATTTCACATCCACTCAGTTGGTCTATTTCTAGATTTGAAACGATCACTTCACAACAATATAGTCGGTCTATTTCTAGATTTGAAACGAGCACTTCACAACAATATAGTCGGTCTATTTCTAGATTTGAAACGAGCATTTCACATCAATATAGTTGGTCTTTTTCAAAATATGGAGCGAGCATTTTACATCAATATAGTTGGTGTATTTCAAGATTGAAAAGGCGTGTGTTATATCAGTAAAGTTGTTCTACTTCTAGGTTTGAAGCACATATTTTACATGATGATAGTTAGTCTACTGTTTGATAATGTTGCGCGCTTATGTTTATCTCATCCTCCGAGTTGGTTTTTTTCTCCATGGAAGGGTATTACAAATTTCAGATCGTCACATGTATATTGTTTCAATCGAATTCTTTCATCGGCCCAGTCCGCCAAGCTCGATGGTCTTAGATGATAGGATATAGCAGTTCGTAATTGTTCGATGTCACCTCAGAGAGCGATAGAGAGAGAGAGAGAGAGAGAGAGAGAGAGAGAGAGAGAGAGAGAGAGAGAGAGAGAGAGAGAGAGAGAGAGAGAGAGAGAGAGAGAGAGAGAGAGAGATTAACAACGATAAAGCAACGCTTGAAGAAGCAAAAGAATACAAAATACCAATTTTAATTGCTTTTGCTTTTGTCTTAGTTTAAGCTATTTTGGTTTGGGCAATCATCCTCAACAAAGTGTGTAAGTGGCCAATGGGGAATACGGTAAAGGCGAGGACGAAGTATTAAACATCAAAACACACACACAATCAAATTGAATCATACAAACTCCCTGGTTTTAAGAAGCAATTGAAAAAAACAATATTCTGAAAACTTCAAAAAACCAGTGACCACAACATTACCCTCGTTTTGATCTCTCCCTGCCATCTTCAAGAGAAAATCAAAACTCTGTGGCGCAATATTTGGTTTTCGTAAATTTTCCTGAATCCGCGACACCCCGCGACATAATCTTTTCTTCCTTCGACAGCGTGAATTCTGTCGATCTACCAAACTGATAGACATGTTAGAAATAGTAGTTCATTAAAAAATGAACCAAAATACCAAAATGCCTTTCTGTAACAAAAGCGATGCTCGCTACACACACTGGAAATTGCATACGAGACAAGTTTCCCATCAATTACCCAGAAGCCTTGTCGCTGGATAAACTTCCTGATAGACATGCGGTTGCGTTGGGTGTTCTGTCGTCATTGTTAAAAACTATATCTACCTTTGCTGTAAAGTTATGCCTTCATTTTTTTTACTTGGAATCTGTACTGATTAGTCAACTTTGAAGTGAAACCATTCTAGCGTAGTTTCTATTTTTTTTTAAATATTTTTTACTACTACTACTATTGCTATTACTACCATTATTACTACTTCTACTACTGCTTCTTCTACTACTACTACTACTACTACTACAACTTCTACTTCTACTACAACTTCTACTTCTACTACTACTACTACTACAACTTCTACTTCTACTACAACTTCTACTTCTACTACTACTACTACTACTACTTCAAATTCGGCAATGACGACCATCATTGCTGTTGTTGCTGCCTAGTTTGAAGCGGTAAGATGCAGTGAGCGATGGTCTGACAGTGACCTCTTCATTATTATTAAATATTAATACAGAAGTTACTGTTTCGGCTGTTTGTAACAAATCCAAAAATGAGGACATGTATTAGTATTTATCTAATAATGAAATAAGTCAGTGTAGTAAATAGAGAGAGAGAGAGAGAGAGAGAGAGAGAGAGAGAGAGAGAGAGAGAGAGAGAGAGAGAGAGAGAGAGAGAGAGAGAGAGAGGGAGGGAGAGGGAGAAAGAGTAAAACGGCCCATACACGCACAAACTTTTTCACCAATAGTATTGATCACAAGATCATTGACAGTTTGACTTTGCCCAACACGCTCAATACATATTGTGCAATAATCAGTTTGTGCGTAGACCTCACAATGGAAGGAGCAACAGCGTTGGCAAGCGAAGAAGAATGCGCTAGCGTGCAAGCGAAGAAAAATCGCAAAATAGAAACGAATTAAGTGGGCCAAGCAGTGATTTCTGCAACATTAAGATTTGGTCATAGCAAACTAATGGAAGAGTTGAGAAATAATGAGCCAGTTGATTAAAAAGAATTTTTAAGACTGGATGGAGATTCTTTTGACGAACTGTTTGTCCTTATTGCATTTATCTTCTTCAGTTCTTCTTCCGTGCCTTATTTGTAGTATTCGCGGTATTTGGTTAGAAGAGTCTCATACGCAGTGTCTTTTTTCTGACTGTCACTGTATTCGCGGTATTTGGTTAGAAGAGTCTCATACGCAGTGTCTTTTTTCTGACTGTCACTGTATTCGCGGTATTTGGTTAGAAGAGTCTCATACGCAGTGTCTTTTTTCTGACTGTCACTGTATTCGCGGTATTTGGTTAGAAGAGTCTCATACGCAGTGTCTTTTTTCTGACTGTCACTGTATTCGCGGTATTTGGTTAGAAGAATCTCATACGCAGTGTCTTTTTTCTGACTGTCACTGTATTCGCGGTATTTGGTTAGAAGAGTCTCATACGCAGTGTCTTTTTTCTGACTGTCACTGTATTCGCGGTATTTGGTTAGAAGAGTCTCATACGCAGTGTCTTTTTTCTGACTGTCACTGTATTCGCGGTATTTGTTTAGAAGAGTCTCATACGCAGTGTCTTTTTTCTGACTGTCGCTGTATTCGCGGTATTTGTTTAGAAGAGTCTCATACGCAGTGTCTTTTTTCTGGCTGTCACTGTATTCGCGGTATTTGTTTAGAAGAGTCTCATACGCAGTGTCTTTTTTCTGACTGTCACTGTATTCTGTGCTTTTAATTTTCCAGAGCACAGGCAAACTCCTATACACATCTATGAGTTTAAGGAGAATGTGTTTATTCATTAGATGACGATCCGTTCTCTCCCGCGGTAAATCAAAAAGTGAAATTAGCGCAAAATATTGATGGTTTTACCCACAAACGCTCAATAAATTGGCGGTTTGAGCAAAAAAATATCAATTGAAACAAATCTATAAATATATTGAGGTCAATACTTTTTAGCCTATCAATATCGCCACTACGCGATCCAAAAAGTATCCAATATTTTGACGTCAATACTATTGATGAAAACGTTGGAGCGTGTGTAGGCCGCTTTAGATCAACCAGAGATATTAATTAATATATGACAGGCATGCAATGTCCGTCTATGTAAGGGCAAATCAATGGTTTTCCTTTTCAAACTTGAAGTAAAATTCGAATCAGTCAAAAGTTGGCGATGAAGGTGAGGGAATATGAATGGATGCTGCAAAGAAGCTTTGGTACGGCTCTAGGCCTAAATATGTCATTTCTGACGAGATAAAAAATTTAAAATAAAAGAGGAGATTCTTGCTGGCAGTTTTATACTTCAGAAAATAACAATTTTGCACCTTTCTTCCGATGAGCTTGTTTCATTGGGAATTGTGTTCAGTTATATTGCAGCAAAACGACCTACAGGGCAATTCATTCTAAATAACAAAATATATTTCAAAATTTGTGCAGGTTTTAAAAATAAACTGCAAATCTTAAAAAAGAATGAAACATGGAGCCATAGTAAAACAAAGACAATAATGTTTAATAATACTGCAATAGTTGAAGATCAAAATTATTATAAAGTTCCTTTAATTCAATCAACAAGAAAGTTAATAACTTTTCCCAAATAGACTGGCATTCCTAAAGCTAAACTGATCAGGACTTTAAAATAATCTCCAAGTTGGCTTTTTAAATCGTTTTTTTTTTTTTTTTTTGAGAAAAACAAAGCAAATAGAAATATGTCAGATTTTTTTTCAAAGTAAAAAAAAAGATGAGTATGAAGGGGCTCACTATAAATGAAGTCAAAACACTACAGTTAAAGGAATGCTTCACCAGAGGCCTGCAATAAAGTTTCATTCAACAGTTTCTTCGTTCAAAAAGCCACACTTTTAGAAATTAGGCGAAAAAAAATGGAAAACTACCGAATTTCAAAATAAAATTGAAAAAGGGGAAACAAAGACCGTTATGTAACTTTCATATCTGAAAGACATACTTAAATTACTTAACAGCAACGTTTAGAGCAATGCTAAATTTTAGCGCCATAGAAAGCTTTTAGGCTATAATACCTCGGCCCCAACCTATTATATTCAGAAAAACTGATTAATTCATGATCCATGTTAATTGCGTTGCAGGTTTGAGCTCAATCTTCAAAATTGCATTGAACTTCGTAAGTTTAAAAAATTGAAGAAAAGTTAAAGAACCAAAGCTTCCTTTACATATATTGAGCAGAGTGTTTTCGTTTCTTAACCAGTTTTAAACTGAACTGTAATTCTTAACGCATTTGAATAATATGCACACAAAGTACTCATGAACCAAAAAATCCAATATATCCTGATGATATGAAGGAGGTAGAAAACATGAACAGTAAAAAAAAGTTGCAATGCTTCTTTAACATTGTTCAAGTGATTTTACAATTTCCCTAATACTGACTCTATGCTGACTCAAAATTCCTTAAGCACAGCATAGAATCTGTCTGCAAATACATCAACATGTTTCCTTTCTAGCGTCAAGGTTGATCTGAGCCGCATTGTGCGTGATCCACACACTCCAACGTGGATGCCTGGTGGAAAAACAAGCAGACATTGACAGCGATGCTTAAGCTGTCATGTTTGAAAGAAATGAGGGGGAAAAAAATCCTTGTTAAGTTCAAATTGGAAAGATCATCTTAAAAAGAAGTCACAAGGGATCTTGAATGACACAACCAAGCTGTCATAAACAAGATTCAAGAACTTCCTTTAAATGACTTGTCATTTATGATATGCATGTCAATTCAATTGAAATAGTAAAATTACTCTCACATTTCTAATTCACCTCTTAAAAATTGACTTTCAATTATAACTATGACTTAAGAAAAGTCTAAAGAGACTTCTAGCCAGAGTTTTATTACCCTGGTTCATAAGTGTGTTTTATTTTAATAAAATGCAATATGTGCAGTCTTTGAAATATTTACTTATGTATGTAAATATTAATCAAAATTAGGCTAAACGTTTGTAAACAAAAAACCATATGCAAGTAGTATAAGATTATTCATGACAAGAGCCTCATGGCAGTAGTTTAAGATTATTCATGCCAAGAGCCTAATAGATGCAATATAAGACTACTCATGCCAAGAACCTAATAGATGCAATGTAAGATTATTCATGCTAAGAGCCTAATGGATGCAATGTAAGTTTATTAATGCCAAGACGCTAATAGATGCAATGTAAGATTATTCATGCCAAGAGACTAATAGATGCAATGTAAGATTCTTCATGCCAATAGCCTAATGAATGCAGCGTAAGATTATCATTCAAGGTATAGTATGGCCTCATTTAAATGATATACCTTGACATCACAGATCTCATTGAGTTGCAGAATGCACTGATGCAACCACTTTGCATTTGTTCAAAAATATTTTTGTTTTATTACCGGATTCTAAGAGACTTGTGATATCTTGAACAGCTAAGAAATTAGTCTTTTATCATGCTAAAAAACAGAAGTTTTGACTTACTCACAATACATGTTAGTTATCTCTTTTTTTCTTTAACAAAGACATTGCAGCATTTGTACCTTTATGACAAAGTTTATCCACCAGCTTATCTCTACTTGCCCCATCTGGTAAATCTATGGCAGCAAGAGCACCCAAACCACGGGCTCTAGACAGGAGACTTGGGTACTTGCTCTGAGGAGATGGGGTTAAGCCATAGCACAGTAAAAGTTGATTAAATGGTGAAACAACTGATGTTTCATAAATGCCATTTATGTACATACATTTATATTCCGTTTTTTTTCTTCATCATCATTCTTTTAGAGTGAAAAGATCTTAATATTTGTATTCTTCTTCTTCTTGTTCTTGTTCTTGTTCTTGTTCTTCTTCTTCTTCTTCTTCTTCTTCTTCTTCTTCTTCTTCTTCTTCTTCTTCTTCTTATTATTATTATTATTATTATTATTATTATTATTATTATTATTATTGTTATTATTGTTATTGTTTCTATTGTTGTTGTTATTGTTATTATTATTATTATTATTATTATTATTATTATTATTATTATTATTATTATTATCATTATCATTATCATTATTATTATTATTATTATTATTATTATTATTATTATTATTATTATTATTATTATTATTATTTCCAGTTTCTGCACTGTAGAATATGATATAATGATAAGCATAGACGCTTTTAAGAGTTTGATGAGTATTGAATTTTGAGGCTTGAACAATATACTTATATAGGCTTCATTCTGAAGAATAAATTGATGAATTTGATGATATAATGCTACATAATAGTGCAGTATGCCACAAATGAGAACAAACAATATTGCACCATCTCATTAACCAAATCAGCACAAGTACCCAAAGCTATTTTGTGGGGATTTCTGTTCACTATCTAGAGAATATATGTTCACACTAATAAGTCAAAACTAAAAAGGACGGAAGCAAGTAGAATCTGTTCAGATGACTTTTTTCTTCCTTTTTATACACAGTATTAATTAAATCATTAGGAATTATAACATTGCAATTACATTTACAGTCTTACTCTCAATTAAGAGATCTCCGTTAAGCTCTTCTTTTTTCTATAACAATATGTAATGCAATTGGGAATGATGATTGATTGTTGTTTCCTATAGGCATTGCTTCTAATACAAATTTATGTAGAAATTCTCTATTATCTGACTGATAAAGAAATATATGGTGGTATGTCATGCTAACATTTATGAATTCATTAGCATATCTGGACACTCAATTCTAAAATTTTCTGAGAAGTGAATACTTGACAGGTTATCTAGTCAATATTGTATATATAGCCAAGATAGGTTTCTAGGATTCCTAATTCAAAATGACTCACCTGAGCGTCCAAGAGAGTTTGCAGCAAATATTTTCCTGTATCTTCAGTCCTCGCCAACAAACTGTCCTCTTTGATAACTTCCAACACTGTCTTCAGTAACACCACCTTGCCTGGATCGCCGATCCAAGTGTTGAAGATACGACCTCCCTTGAAAAGAAAAGATAAATACAATTTTGATACTGTAACAATATATGTCTTTAACAAAATGATAAAGTTTTAACATAAATTTTCCTTCTCAAGATTCCAAATGTATTCATGTCCAATCATGATCAATTTCAAAAAGGCTTGATATAAAGAGAACATTCACTGCTTGTTTGTATCCTATCATAGCGTTTTGAGTTTCCTCCACCCCTCCTCATTACTCTTAGCCTCTTTTACTCGTCTTTTTCTTTTTTCTCTTTCTTTTGTTATTTTTCTCTAACTTGTGCCCATTTTCTTCTTTTCTACCATAATCTCTGCCTGCATATCTCAATACTATCAGTTGTCTGATTATCTATCGATTGATCTATTTATGATTTTGATTAGTTATCCACTTTCCATAGATTAATTTCATGTGTCTTGGTCTCCTCCAATCAACTCAAGAACTTTTTTTAAAAACTGTGAGTCAACTGATGTAAATCAGGGGAAGCAATAAGGATGGAGAGAGAAAGCTACAAAAGAACAGACAAAAAAAGCAGTAAAATCCTGAGCAGCAGAATACCTCAGTAGGTCTCATGTCTGGGGTGTAGTAGAACCCCCCTGTGAGCATTTTCTTGGCAAAGGTGACCAGATTAGGGGGATCTCGCAGGTAGAAATGCTCGTGTAGCCAGAACTTGCCACTTGCTCCTGCTCCGGTTTGAACTTCGTCCAGCAGAAGAGCAATCCCATTCTTGGCAAATGACAAGTAAATAATATTATGATTTTAGCTACCATAATATTGAGTCTTACACATCTTTGTACCAAGCTCTTTTTTAAGGTCAACATGCTTCTCCTTCTCTATAGTAAAGCTACAATAGAGAGTGTCATAAGTTTTACTTCAATTTGTTCCAAGGAAAAAGGCAGGTAAAGTAATGTCAAATGAAACAGATAAAAATTGGTATCAAAGATAGCAAAATTTCACTTCGTTGTACTTTTGAATGACATATACAATTTAAAATGCCAAAGTACAATGACCTCCATTATAAAATACAAAACTATCTACTCCACAACAAGCTGAGCTCCTCTCATCAGAAAATATAAATAAGTGCAAACTTGAGTGCTACTCCATATCATCCTTACATTGTGCTCTTGTAGAATCCTATACTTTTCACTCCTGATCTATTATCATGTTTACATTCTGACTAAACAAGAATAAATAGGAGAGCATTATGTTTTTCAATTTTTTTTTCAATTTCATTTTTTTTTTTTTTGGTGGTGGAGGGAGATGGATTTTTCTGTGGCCTTTATATTGTCCTCCTCGTGTAAACCTAAAAAATGTACCACTTATTGAATATAAAGCTGTATAGTATCCTATAAAAGTAAGATTTTTCAGAAGGTATGCAATTCCTAGTTTGTTTTTTTTTTGTTGAATTTTTTTTTTTCATTCATTCATTTTTTGTTTTTAATAAAAGCCGCAATTGAGATGAATCAACTCTAATCTACCTTCTTGCAAATATCTTGCAATCCCTGAAAAAATTGTCCACTGGCAAAGTTATCCCCTCCTTCACATTGGACAGGCTCAACAGCTATACAGGCCACAGGTTGTCCAGATTTCTGCGCAGTGGCGATTTTATCTTCCACCTGTACACAATGAAAATCCACATGGATAATAAAGTCCTTTTTTCCTTTGTTAAAGCATTATTGTCTGAGACAGCTGAGTTCTTCAGAGCCCTAAATAGATTTGAAATGAAATTTGGCTTTATCCTTAGCAACTTGTACAGAAGTCCAAGATACTTCAATGATGGGGCACAAACTAAAGTACAGATATGTTATACTTTTATGTCATATTTTTCTGTAGTGGAAATTCTGTAAGAGCCAAGAAGAAAAAAACAGCATATCTATGGCATAATTTTTCAGACATAAGTCTAGTTATAATCTAGTAAATCTAAAAATCTTAGCTTAGTCTTTCTCTCTGTTTCCCTCTCCTCCGCGAGTAAAACTGAGGTCACGGCTGTTTAAAAACACTGAAAGCAGCCCTTTAGTAGCCAGGCCTACCCCAGGTATCTGCCAGGCCTACCCTAGGTATCTGCCAGCAGTGGGTGGATTGGTAATAAATCACCTGTCAGGCCAAGGGGAGCAAATTTAGGAGAAAATGAACTCTGTGGAGCCAGCATAGAGCCAGCAAGCGTGATTGTGCATCACCTGTGATTCTCGAGATTCACAATTTTCACCAATTTTTAGATTGTAATGTCTCTGCTATTACTTTTTCAAGAAATTTTGTGATTAGACTCATTTTAAAGCCTGAGTTTTGACCAACGCAACAAAACAACTTTCATACTGTGGCGTTTGGACTATTAAATCTTGGACAATGATAAAGACTAACCCGTGACGAATGTGTACATCCGAGGTTGTGAAGAGAGCTCACTACAGAGGCGTTGAGGAGACCAAGAGCTTACTCTCTCAGTTCAGACTTATATCTCGACACAGTCGGATGATACTTTAATAATTCAATTAAACTAGAAAACCCAAAGGTTCAAACTGTGTTTCTTATTAATTGGATAAGTGCTACACTGGTGACCCCGTGTGATAGTTGATCTGGATTTTTTTAGATCTAGTTTTAAGCCTCCGACATTTCATTTCATTATGTCTATCGAGACAGTAGCACTTAAACTTCCAACTTTTTGGACGACGTGCCCGCTGGTATAGTTCGCACAAACCGAAGCACAGTTTGCCTTACGCAACCTATCATCTGATGGCACGAGATACTTTCATGTTGTAGCTGCTCTAGACTCGCTAACAGCAACTAGAGCTTTGTCAGTGATCGCCTCTCCACCTCTAACCAACAAACATGAGGCCCTTAAATCATTTTTATGTTCGGCTTTTGGGCTTTCAGAAACAGAAAGGGCTAATACGTTATTAGACCTTAGCGGGTTAGGCGATAGAAAGCCCTCAGAACTCATGGACTCAATGCTTGCTCTCTTAGGGGACCATAAACCCTGTTTTCTTTTTAAACAGATATTTTTTCGACAACTACCGGAAAAAGTTCGTGTCCCCGTGGCAAACTCACCAAAGACAGATTTAAGAATGTTGTCGCTTGAAGCAGACAGAATTCTGGCCTCACTCAGTCCACAGTGTAATTTGAGCGAATCGGCTGAGGTGAGCACAGTTTGCTGGTTTCACAGACGGTTTGGGTCGAAAGCACAACACTGTGACCGCACCTGCAAACACTATTCAAGTTTTACACATAATCACAGGCAGAGAAACGCCAAAGCGCTACATTGTGCCGTTTCAAATTCAGAGAACCACGAACATACGCAGTTTTTTGTCACAGACAGCATTTCTAAAAGGTGCTTTCTAGTTGGCACAGGAGCTCAAGTTTCCGTTACTCCAGCGTCTAAACTAGACAAGAAAACAAGATCCAGAGGACCTCCCTTACAAGCTGCCAATGGTTCTACCATAACGACTTGTGGTACTCGCGTCGTTTGTCTTCGTTTTGGTCGCGCAATTTCAAAGCTCGGCTTATCGCAGCAGATGTCAGCCGCCCGCTCCTTGGCGCTGATTTTTTACTAACACACAACTTGCTTATCGACATGAGGAACCGTCGCTTGATAGAAGCAGACACATTTTCAGGCATTCCCTGCTATGTCAGTGCAGTTACATCAACCAACCTCGCGCTTGTCGAACCTTCAAGTAATAAGTTCCGAAAGCTCCTTAATGAATTCCCGGATCTGCTGAAACCAACATTTTCAACTGCAAAGGTTAAACATGGTGTACATCACTTCATTCCAACTAAAGACCGTCCTGTCTTCGCCCGAGCTCGTCGCCTTGCTCCAGACTAGCAATAGCCAAAAAGAAGTTTTCTGAGATGGAAAAGATCGGCATTATTAGGAAATCAAGCAGCCCGTGGGCATCTCCTCTCCATATGGTATCCAAACCAAACGGTGGCTGGCGCCCATACAGCGACTACAGAAAATTAAACGATGTCACCGCGCCAGATCGGTACCCCATTCCCCATATCCATGACTTCTCGTTCCGCCTTAAAGGAAAGACAATCTTCTCGAAAATCGACCTAGTTCGTGGCTATCATCAGATTCCAGTCGCCCCTGAAGACATTCCTAAGACAGCAGTGATCACTCCGTTTGGTCTGTGGGAATTTTTGCGGATGCCTTTAGGCTAAAAAAGTGCTGCTCAAGTGTTTCAAACACTTATGGATTCTGTAGTTCAGGAGATTGATTCAGCTTTTGTTTATCTTGACGACATCCTCATAGCAAGTTCGACAGAGAAGGAACACCTGGATGACTTAAAAGCTGTGCTTAGACGCTTGATAAATCATGGACTTGTAATTCGCCTTGAAAAATGTCTTTTCGGTGTCTCTTCCCTGGAATCCTTGGGGCACCAAGTTTCAAAGAAAGGATCTAGTCCAACCCAAGCCAAGGTTAAAGTCATCCAAACATTCCCTCAACCATCAACTGTGAAAGGACTACAAGAGTTTTTTTTAGGTATGATTAACTTTTACCACCGTTTTTTGCCTAACATTGCTGCCACCCTCAGTCCTCTTTAAGGGGCATTAAAGTCATCTAAGCCTCAACAAGAGCTAGTGTGGTCACAAGAGATGAAACAGGCTTTCCTAAACGGTAAAACTGCTTTGGCTAATGCAGCAATGCTGGTCCATCCTTGCACTGACTGCCTTTTAGCTCTTACTTCTGACGCTTCAGATGTGGCCGTTGGCGCCGTCCTCGAACAGTTCAACAAGGTTCATTGGGAACCTTTAGCCTTTTTCAGCCGACAACTACGAAAAGCAGAAATAAAATACAGTGCTTTCGACCAAGAATTACTTGGAGTATATTTGGCAATTCGTTACTTCCGTTTCATGCTTGAAAGACGGAATTTCACCATTTATACAGACAATAAACCACTAGTGTACGCCATGGCAAAAACAACAGAACTATGATCAGCACGACAACAAAGACATCTCTCTGTCATTTCCGAGTTTAGCACCGACATAGTACACGTCTCTGGTAAAAACAACATCATCGCCGACTGTCTGACTCGTTCCAGAACAACCAACGCAGTTTCCTTGGGCATAGATTACATAGCAATGGCTAGAGCCTAAGCTGCTATTGATGTACAAGCTTACAAGGCAGTCTTCACTTGCCTAGAGATTACCAATACAAGATTGAACGAGCAAAGGACCAGAGCTTGTGTGTTACGTTTCAACAGGCCGTCCACGTCCAATTGTACCTCCTGATTTTAGACGCACAGTGTTCGATGTTGTTCACAATCTCTCACATTCAGGAGTCAAAGCCACCGTCAAAATAATCTCAGACAAATTTGTTTGGCACGGGATGCGGAAGCAGGTCAGTAGATGGGTGAAAGAATGTAATCACTGTCAAAGTTCGAAAATACAAAACCACACAAAAGCTCCACTAGAACATTTCTCTGTACCTGAGAAAAGATTCTCACACATAAACATTGATATTGTTGGACCTTTACCTTTTTCTTCTTGCTTCACATATCTCCTGACAATTATCGACCGCAACACACGCTGGCCAGAAGCTATTCCACTACAAGGCATTACAACACCGAGTGTGTGCATGCTCTCATTAGTGGCCGGATTGCTCGTTTCGGTGTCCCTGGAGATATTTCGTCAGATCGTGAGTCACAGTTCACATCATCTTTATGAAGTGAGATAGCGGCTTGCCTCAGAGTCAAGCTTCACCATACATCTGCTTACCTTCCTCAGGCAAATGGGATGACCTATCGTTTTCATCAAACTCTCAAGACAGCTCTAAAAGCCCGTCTCACCGGTCCAAATTGGGTAAAGAACTACCTAGGGTACTTCTCGGGCTCAGAACCACACCAAAAGAAGACTTAGGTTATTCCTCAGCAGAGCTTGTTTACTGTGAGCCTTTGACAATCCCAGGTGAACTAGTTCTACCTAAATCTGCAAAATCTATGGATGACTAATTGCTGAATTTCAGGTTGAACATCCCGCTTTATGCACCTCGTCTGGCCTCCCATCACACTTCTGCTAGACCCTACCTGTCCCCATCTTTGTTAGCCGCAAAACATGTGTACATCGGACGAGATGGCACTTAAGGGCCGTTACAGAGGCCTTATTCGGGTCCTTACGCAGTTCTGACTCCAGGGGACAAAACTTTCCTCATAGACATTGGCGGTCGCACTGAACGAATCTCAGTCGATCGCATCAAGCCAGCGTTTTTCGATCCATTTCAACCTGTCATACTGGCTAAACCTCCTCCACGTGGTCGCCCTCCTGCCAAACAGAGTCATCCCTCACGCAGTCATCCATCAGACTCAAGCACCGAGTCTAAGCATCAGCAAGCTATGTTGCGCCCTGCTGTCCAGACGTCTTCGCGTACAGGTCGCACTATTCGACCGCCTATGCGATACCAGTGACTCTTACGGTGTCAGTCTTTGGGGGGGCCTGTGTGGCGTTGGACTATTAAATCTTGGACAATGATAAACACTAACCCGTGACGAATGTATACATCTGAGGTTGTGAAGAGAGCTCACCACAGAGGCGTTGAGGAGACCAAGAGCTTACTTTCTCAGTTCAGACTTATATCTCGAAACAGTCGGATGATACTTTAATAATTCAATAAAACCAGAAAACCCAAAGGTTCAAACTGTGTTTCTTATTAATTGGATAAGTGCTACAATACACAAATAAGATTCTTTTTAATTATACCAAAACGCTCTTGTCGTAAATGAAAAATGTTTGCAACCTAGATTATAATTATAACAATAAGCTTGTTTCAACATGAATATTTCGAAAACTGAATAATATTTTTACTCCAAGCCCATTTTATTGCATAAAACAATTCAATATGAATTCCCGGCTAAACTTTTGACCGCAAAGAGTTTTATGTGATTTTATATGGCTTTTTGAAAATATATCCAGTTGAAAACGAACATTTCGTATACTCTTACGACTTAGGAGACATGACTTTTTCATCGAGAGCTTGTGTTTCAGAACGTCTACTAGTTCTACCGCCTTAAAAACTAGGCTTTCCTTGACTAACAAAATTAATGTAGCCACATATATATATATATTTATTATATCGAAACAATTTTAAAGTGTTGGCTTATCATTGTTGATCAAATTACTCTAGATCTAGATTAGACCTTATTCTATACCGTTGTCTAAACTTAAAATCAATTTATAAAACTAAGTCTATTTTCTTTAAGTGACCACACAAATTTGCTATTTGTTTCTCTAATAGATCACTATCGGTACTTGTTAAATTCCTCTTGAGAAAATTATGCTAGTAGATCTAGAACCAATAAACGAAGAGCCGTGCTACATCTCAGGATATAGAGATATATGGTAAACTTTGGAGACAAAGAATATACAATCTTAACCGGGTAGATGTGTAAAAAGGTCGTAATCGGAAACTTAAATCAAGATAGCTAAAGAGCTAAGAACTCTTCTCAGTTGCTGTTTGGTATATGCATTATTCAAAATATTAATGAATCATTGGCGAAATTTCATCATAAAATATTGTTCCAAAAGCTCCATTTGGTGTCATTAAAAACTGTCATCCCTGTAATGAAATGCAACTGCTACCAAATTCCTGGGCATCAAAAGTGCTCTAATTTTCTTACAGTTTTAAGAAATTAAACATCCATTATTTTGGCCAATGCTGAATGAATATGATTCCTTCACATTATATATGCTTTCTGTTAACATTGATGCAGCCACTGGGATTATGCATGTTTAAACATAAAAAAATGATGCATCTAAAACACCCTAGCTCGAAATTGGGTACCCCCATTCCATTCAGCATTTGAGCTCATGACCAGATCAGGTTACTGAGAGCGGCTTGCGAGTGTCTGGCGAACTAAAGGGCCGCCTCTTAACAACCATGAGATAGACTTAGGTGATAACAGAATGAATATATTGATTGTGAGTTGTCATAATCTCTCACTTCGTTCATCTCTCTACCTCTTTGATCTATTGGAAATAGTCCTTATATGTATATTATCTTTCCAGTTATTTTTTTCCCTAGTCTTCTCCTCTCCCTCCCACTACTTATTTTCTGTCGGTCTGTCCATCTGTCTGTCTCTCTCTGTCTCTCTCTCTCTCTGTCTCTGTCTCTCTTTTTCACTCTCTCTCTCTCTCTCTCTCTCTCTCTCTCTCTCTCTCTCTCTCTCTCTCTCTCTCTCTCTCTCTCTCTCTCTCTCTCTCTCTCTCTCTCTATCTATCTATCTATCTCTATCTTTATCTCTCTTTTGGCTCTTCCTTCCCGAACCATGTTTCCAATTGTTCATATTAAAAAAAACCATCCTACATTCTGTTCCTATTGCCCTGAAATTTGAATCTCTTTTCAACGGAGTAATCCTTTGCTCTCTCTAGTAGCCCTAGTTAGGATCATTTACAAATCTAAGGACTGATCTATAATCACTAGTGCAAACGTAGGTGTTTCATCTCTCAGCGATTGGCCTAGTTAGTATCATTGATCCATCTGAGGACAAATCTTTAACGTTCAACAAAGCAGGCGTTTTTATACTCTGTGACAGGCCTATCTACCATTGTTGACTAATCTCAGAGCTAATGTTTTAGCAGCAAGACAAAGTAGATGTAAATGGGTTACTTCAGCTAGACATTTGGCCTCTTCTGCTTTGTTCTCATTAACATAATCCTCCAAAGGATATTTGAGATATGGGAAAGATGCGATTGGCCAGTTGGGACTAGGGAAGTCCAGTTTGTGAACCCATTTGGTATGTGTCAAGGCCAAGGCACCTGGAGAAAAAGGAGACATGCAATGATCAACCTGGCCTTAACTTAGCAAATACAAGACGGTGAAATTCCTCTTGTTATTACAAAAGAATAAATCTAATAGAAATATATTTAATATGGCCTATTTATCCATCAGTGTTAAGAAAATTTTACTTTGATTTTGGAATATTAAGGTTTCCTTTTAATCCATTTCCGTGCTGCTAATATAACAAATTGTTGAGTGTACAAGGATAAAATACATCGAAAATAGCAGTAGCGGTAACGGCAACAGTAGCAATAGAAATAGCAGTAGCAGTAGCAGTAACAGCAACAGTAGCAATAAAAATAGCAGTGGCAGTAAAGCAGTAGCATAGCAGCAGCAGCAGCAGCAGCAGCAGCAGTAGCAGTAGTAGCAGCAGCAGCAGTAGTAGTAGTAGTAGTAGTAGTAGTAGTAGTAGTAGTAGTAGTAGTAGTAGTGGTAGTAGTAGTAGTGGTAGTAGTAGTAGTAGCAGCAGTTGTAGTAGTAGTTGTTGTAGTAGTAGTAGTAGCAGCAGCAGCAGCAGCAGCAGCAGCAGCAGCAACAGCAGCAGCAGTAGTAGTAGTAGTAGAAGTAATTGTAGTAATGTAGTAGTAGTAGTAGTAGTAGTAGTAGTAGTAGTAGTGGTAGCAGCTGCTGAAGTGGTAGCAGCAGCAGTAGTAGTAGTAGTAGTAGTAGTAGTAGTAGTAGTAGTAGTAGTAGTAGTAATAGTAGTAGGGGTAAAAGTAATATGAAATTGAATATCACATTTGAGCTTCATAAATAGTTGTAAAAAGTACAGTAAAAGTCCATTATAGTAGAGCTCTAAAATGTGATCTTTCGGCTTTACGATTTCATCAAGCAGAAAAACAAGGACAGGAAGCAACAGAAAGAGATTCAAATGCAGAGGAAAAAACAAAACTTTAAAGGATATGAGTAAATATGAAAAAAAACAAAAAAAAACAAGAAAAATGAATTGTGTGAAAATATCTAGACAGAAAAATATGAATAATGTGTAAACAAAAAATAAATTTTGGGCTCACCCATAGTTCTACCATGGAATGCATTGTTAAATGAGAGTGCTGAGAGTTTGGGGCAGCCTGGTGGGGAATTTTTAAGACTTGTCTGGATTTCCTCCTGGCTGGGTGGGTTGCCTCCCCTTTCTCGTCTCTGGGATGGAAAAACAGCAACGAAACCAATAGAGGAAAAAAGGAGAGACCAAAATTACTTTTAAAAGCCTTTATAAACTGATTTTAAAAAGTTTTGGAGAGTACTGTTATTCATGTGACCCTGATGAACCTATAGGACTAAAACAATGAAAAGTGTGGGAAGCTGATCTGAGAGAATGGGAAAATATCAGATAAAATTAATTTGATTTAAGGTTTTGAGTAGTACATTCGCAACAAGGATATTCTCTTCTGTTAGGGGTAGGCTAAAGGATGGGGATTGAAACTTCATTTGATTTTGAATAATGTGCAGGATTGGAAAAAAATAGCAGATGGCACTTTTAACTGGCACGCATTTTAGCTAAGTGATGAAAACTATAATATCTTCGACAGCAGGAAACATAGTTTTGCATTAACTTTTTACCATAGTTAGAGCAGAGCAATTTTTCAGCTTAACAATGAAGGCCATTAAGAGTTGAACATAGTTTAGTCCTGGTGTTGCTACTATCTATTGAATCAAGAATATTCTGCTCCAAAGGGATCGGCAGAGCTTCGATTTGGTTGAATGGCTTTTCTTTAAGAGCGTCTCAGTTGAGACATTTACAAAAAATTGTTACTAAAATGATGGGTTGAGGTTTACAACTTAGGATGATAAACATGATATTCAATGCTGAATTAAGTCTTACAATTTAGAGGAAATGTGATTTGCAATGCTAGATTGAGACATGAAAGATAGATGAAATTTGCTTCACAATACTGGATCAAGACACAAACAGTCAATTTAAAAAAAAATGACTAAAGATGTCATCAAATGCCTCTTGCAAAGTATCTCACACAAAATGCATAAGAAAAGATAAAAACTGACTATCATGACTGGAAACAATTCTTTCCTAATAACTAAAACTTAGAGCTTTTAATCAACGATGTTTCATTTTGAGGCATCTTTACACCCAATACTGATCTAATACCACTTATGAATGTAATAACAAATGAGCATTCATGATGTTTAAAGTTATTTTTTAGCATTACAAGGGAAAAAGTGTTAGAAAAACAAATTAACATGAAGAAAAGGTAATGAATACTCTAAACTTAGTTCTTTTGTTGGTCAAAGCTTCAAAGGCATTTCGAAGCTGGATTTAGTAACCAATCAGGGTAAGTTGGAATCAATTACCATGCTCAGCTCAAGTTGCTGAACGCTCAACTTGAATTTTGTAAAAATCTTAGGGAAATTAGCTGGCGCCAAGATGAGAGGGAAAAAAATTGTGGCGGCGCCTGTCAAAAAAGTGTACCAGCATGAGGTTAAAGTGTTGCTGTGGCTACATTAATACTTTCTCTAACCAGCTAGCACGAGGTATATAAAATTAATACTTTATATGTAACTGGCTCATACTTTGATAATGTGCGTCCATGGTATACACAAATAATTTTATGCTTAAATTGCATCTGCAGTATATAATAGCAATTCTATGTTGTGGGATCACACATTGTAAGCCTGCATCTGCAGCATACAATCATAATAGTTATGCAAGAAGTTATGCAATATGGTTGGCTAACATGAGGTTAGATCGCATAATATAGCGGGCTAGTGAGAGGTTGGATTATATACACACGGTATACGAAAATAGTTTTAATGTAGTGGGCTAAGCACAAGGATGGGTCACGTACACCCATTATACAAGATTAGTTTAATATAGCAGGCTTGCATGGGGTAAAATCATGTACACCCGATGGTCAATAATTATTTTATGTAGAGAGCTAGCACAAGGTTAGATCACTTGCCTGGTAAAATTTTCTAGGCATATGAACAATGTTGAATGGGTTTACGTGAATGAAACTTACCCTGTAAGCCATGAAGGCAGCTTTTAGAGCATTCTCTACTGAGCATGCGCCACATGCCATAGTCATCACTTGGTCAATGCCAGGAGGAGCCACCTGACGGGCACAAAGCAGCAAAAAGGATTAGGTAGTGAAGATAAAAAAAAATATTGTTAGCTTAAGAGTAGTTCAGAGAAGAATGCATTTAAAGATGTGTTTGAGTATAACTATGTCGTTAGTGAATATATTTGAAGTTCTATCACACTAAGCATTAGCTGCTCCCTAATCATTCACCATGCCAATAAAGCACTAGTTACCGATGGTCAGAAACTGGTATGCTATGCATATGTGAATACTGTTACTAATTTGTTGGGACAGGTTGTGTTGTGTACGTATGAATACTGATATTAAGTTGTTGAGCAGATTGTGCTGTGTATATATCAATACCAATAATAAGGTGTTGGACAGATAATGTTTGTAAATATATCAAAACCAATACTAAGGTGTTGGACGGATTATGTTGTAAACAAATCAATACTGATACAAAGGTATTGGACGGATTATGTTGTAAATATATCAATACTGATACTAAGGTGTTGGACAGATAATGTTGTAAATATATCAATACTGATACTAAAGTGTTGGACAAATTATGTTGTGAATATATCGATACTGATACCAAGGTGTTGGACAGATTATGTTGTTACTATATCAAAACCGATACTAAGGTGTTGGACGGATTATGTTGTAAACAAATTAATACTGATACTAAGGTGTTGGACAGATTATGTTGTTAATATATCAATACTAATACTAAAGTGTTGGATGGATTATGTTGTAAATATAACAATACTGATACTAAGGTGTTGGTTAGATAATGTTGTAAATATAACAATACCGTTACTAAGGTGTTGGACAGATCGCTACCGAACTGTGCTGGGGGATGCATTCCCAGTGCTGGTCGGTTAGCAAAAGTACTCTGTGGAAAGACATGAGAATTTTTTTTTTTGTTTCTTTTCGCACCTCAAGAGGTGATCTTGCACACTTTGAATTGTATGTGTAA
>JAWDGP010000766.1:17500-42500 GCA_033675545.1 Elysia crispata | reverse complement strand
ATGTTTGCCATTTTCATTTATATATTCAACGTTTCAAATGCTTGGGCCTTAATTTCTAGACGTATTCAAGTAAGTCTCAGGTGTTTGCAATTTGGCCCGTGACTTGCCATTTGGGCAATGCCTATACGACCTTTTAAATAAAATGTTTCCGTATTTGTCATTTTAGGCTTCACACCTCAACGTTTATAGTTGAATTAAAATGTTGAAATATTGAAATGTTGGAATAAATTTTTTGAGGTTTGACACTTGGACTTCTGCTCAATATTTCAAATTAATACTATAATGTGTGCCATTTGCACCTGCTCCATCCAGCGTTTCAAATCAATGCTATGATGTTTGACACTGGGATCTGCGCTTCCCAAAATTTCAAATCACAATTATGTTTTTTGCATTTTGTACCTTCCTTACTCAATGTTTAAATTTATGCTGTGATGTTTGCAGTTTAAGCCGGTCCTTCCCAATGATTACATTTATATCATGATATTTGCTACTTAGGCTTGTGTACTAATCAATGTTTTAAATTATACTGTGATATTTTCTGTTTGGGCTTGTCCTACTTAATGTTTGAATTGATATTATAGTATTTGCTATCAGGACCTGCCTAATAATCAATGTTTAAATTTATACTGTGATGTTTTCCATTTGGGTCTGCCCTATTCATCGACTCCTCAATCGGTAAAGGCATGGGTTTTGTTGTTTGTTTTTTGTTTTAATTTTTCAGGCCGAGAAGTCTTTGCAATAGCTTGTTACTTTTAAAGTCTTCAGTTTAAATCGAGTCCCCCAAGAATTACCGTAGAAACTGACGACTGCACTGGTGTTGCAGGGTTCTGTAAGCATTGATTCATCTCTAATTAAAATATAGTGCAACGTTTGCTTATGACCAATTTAAACGGGGACAAATGACAGGAGTTTACCTTCTGAGCATTATGAGTCATGTCGCTCTTGTTATCCAAAAATAATCCTTGTGATACTGGTCCTTCACTGTTTTTATCTGTTTTATATTATTATTATTATTATTATTATTATTATTATTATTATTATTATTATTATTATTATTATTATTATTATTATTATTATTATTATTATTATTATTATTATTATTATTATTATTATTATTATTATTATTATTATTATAATAGTAGTCATTGCCAGCAAAGTCTTAAAGATTATCGCAACAAACATTAGGCTTGCTGACTTTCTCAGACAAGCTTTCAAATGAAATATTTAAAAAGTATTTTAAAAAGAAGTGAGATTTGAGAGGCATCAGTCATGCGACGACAGTATTTGCTGGTTGTAGAAAAATACCGTGTTCCTCTTTTATTTCTTAGAGACATTAATAAAGAATGCGACAGATGTTCCTTGAGATAAAATAAGTTACCAAAAGATGGAGACGGTTAAAATAACAGCATCGAAATATAGAATTGTAAAGAGTCATTAGTAACTCTTGGATTTTGAGAGGTAAAGTCAGAAGTATAACATGATTTCGATTTTTCTTCAATCTCTATCACACTTTAACCCAAACAATAGTCCGTTTCTCATTTTCCCTCTTTTAAGCTCCCTACGGAGGACGAGTGAGTCAACACTACAAGAGAAATGTTCAGGCACTTCGACAAGGACGAGTGAGTCAACACTACAAGAGAAATATTCAGGCACCTCGACAAGGACGAGTGAGTCAACACTACAAGAGAAATGTTCAGGCACCTCGACAAGGATGAGTGAGTCAACACTACAAGAGAAATGTTCAGGCACCTCGACAAGGACGAGTGAGTCAACACTACAAGAGGAATGTTCAGGCACCTCGACAAGGATGAGTGAGTCAACACTACAACAGGAATGTTCAGGCACCTCGACAAGGATGAGTGAGTCAATACTACAAGAGCTATGTTCAAACACCTCGACAAGGACGAGTGAGTCAACAGTACAAGAGAAATGTTCAGGCACCTCGACAAGGACGAGTGAGTCAACAGTACAAGAGAAATGTTCAGGCACCTCGACAAGGATGAGTGAGTCAATACTACAAGAGCTATGTTCAAACACCTCGACAAGGACGAGTGAGTCAACAGTACAAGAGAAATGTTCAAACACCTCGACAAGGACGAGTGAGTCAACAGTACAAGAGAAATGTTCAGGCACCTCGACATCTCTCTAAGATTTTCGGAAACTGGCCCGTTTTTCTCGTTCACGATGTACAAAACCAGAAAGCTTTATAGATGAGTCATAAAAGGTTATTTCTCACGCATATTGTTCCTCATTTATTATTTCTACATTTTTCTCCTCTCTTCCATAATATAAAGCATGTTGCAAATGTCATCCAAGCATACCTGGCCTACACTCAGTTTTTTAATTGCTTTTTTTTAGTGAGATAGGTTGGGGAGATGATCTGGAGATCTAATAAATGTATCATGCAGATCACAGTATTTTAAAGATCGATTCGTGAACCTCCATTAGTGTGAGATTGAGTAAGTGAGATAATCTGGAGATCTAATAAACCTATAATGAAGATCACAGTATTTTAAAGATCGATTCGTGAATCTCCATTAATCTGAGATTGAGTTAGTGAGATAATCTGGAGATCTAATAAATGTATTATGCAGATCACAGTATTTTAAAGATCGATTCGTGAACCTCCATTAGTGTGAGATTGAGTAAGTGAGATAATCTGGAGATCTAATAAACCTATAATGAAGATCACAGTATTTTAAAGATTGATTCGTGAATCTCCATTAGTGTGAGATTGAGTTAGTGAGATAATCTGGAGATCTAATAAATGTATCATGCAGATCACAGTATTTTAAATATCGATTCGTGAACCTCCATTAATCTGAGATTGAGTTAGTGAGATAATCTGGAGATCTAATAAATCTACCATCGTGGTCACATAGATGTAAAGATCGATTCGTAAGTTCTGCATAATCATACAGGTTCTAGCCTAGAATAATTATGTTGTCACCCGCTGCTACACATATCAAGTATTTTATCTCTTTGATTCTGTCTCTTTTCTAATATGTTTACTCTTATTGCTCGCCATCCGAGTGACTCTCTCTCTCTCTCTCTCTCTCTCTCTCTCTCTCTCTCTCTCTCTCTCTCTCTCTCTCTCATAAACATATC
This sequence comes from Elysia crispata, assembly GCA_033675545.1. Classification (NCBI taxonomy): domain Eukaryota; kingdom Metazoa; phylum Mollusca; class Gastropoda; family Plakobranchidae; genus Elysia; species Elysia crispata. The sequence goes on along the minus strand of JAWDGP010000766.1, from coordinate 39,392 downwards.
AAACTGTTTAATTTCATGTGACCTAAACCACTTTATGGTCGATATCCAAGCCAATGATGTATTGTGACAGACTGGGCGCCGCTATTTCCTCACAAGCATGGTAAAAGTTCTCTGGACAGACACTGACTCTTCTGGCCGCCCAGAGATACTTGCTTATCTAAGCACAAAACTTTCCTCTCACGTAACATTTCCAAATTTTATTGCAAGCTGGTATTGATAGCTCAAGTCCCTTAATTACCAAACATTTTATGATTTTTATGGGTGAGGTACAAATTTGGATATTCACAAAAGCGGGAAAAACGCACATCCTGACCTTCAGTAAAACATGTAAAGGATTTTACCTCGTGACCAGATCAACTTAGCAGAATTTCTTAGCCGACACAAATATCTGGATTATTTTTCATGGATGAAAGAGTGGAGAATTGTTTTGTCCTTGTTGATGGTCAAGTGCAAGTACGGAACATTATTATTGTTTCTCAACACAAGTCATACTAAGTAAAGACGAAGACTTCCGGTACAGGCCTGTTATTGTTATAATTGATATTGTACCTTCGATTTTCAGAGTGTATACACACAGACATGTCGACAAGAGATTGACAGAATAAATAATACTTTCATTCTTAATATCTTGACTTTGTCACTTTATTATGGTTTGTCAACAGTCCTTTGCATCAAATCTACTATCTGGGACTCACTCCTCTCCTCTTGAATGACGAAATAATTTTTTGAGTAACTAAAGTATCAACTGGAAATAGAAAAATGTATATGAAACGAAAGTTTGATTCTGAGGATGGTTATGATAGCTGTAAAGATGAAGATGATGATGATGATAATGATGGTAATGATGAAGATGATGACGATGGTATTGATAATGACGATGATGATGATGATGAGAATGATGACGATTATGATGATGATGATGATGATGATGATGATGATGATGATGATAATGATTATGATGATTGTGATGATGATGATAATGATGATGAGGAGGAGGAGGATAATAATACGGTGGTAAGTGTTATGGTCGACGGGGCAGTGCAGAAGGCCGTGTTGGAAACAATCAGTGTTATAGCAGAGGTACGGTATACACTAATGCCGGAAGATGATGCGGCTCCTAATAAAAGGATCGGCACATGTGTTAAGAGGCAATTCCTGACTTCCATAGAAAATCTTATCTTTACATTATTACAGGCGTAAGTGTAATGATGCTCTAATTTTACGATATTTTGTATGTTCATTTATCTACCGTACTTACCAAGAGGTTTTAGGGAAGTCAGCTGTTTCAGAAGCTGAGGAGACATCTTTAGGCCTTGTTTCACGGGAACGGATATTCGTTTTGATTGGATGGTTTGCCCCGTCTGGAGGTGCAGCCGAAGCTTCAACAATTATTAGTTTGTGAAACTCTTATCTGCTATCCACAGATTCACCACGCCAGAGCTGTTAGTCGAAATTTGTCTCAGTACCTTATAAAAACGACGGTACATTACTGAACACATGTGATAGATGCTGTGCTGGTTACTGACAACTGAAGATTATTTTACTATGTTAGTGTGCGTGTGTGTGTGTGTGTGTGTTGCGGATATCCCCCGTCTTGTGAAAAATCTGCTGTACTAGCAAACGCATCACTGGTTGGACCTAATGCTGCTGCTTATAAAGTAGATCTAGTGACAGCTGCTTTTAGTACTCACAAAGCCTGTTATACCAGTTTCTTATTGTATGTTATTAGTGGCAGTAGACGCTATGAACAAAGCTAGTTGAACAGCGGCAATACTGCTATAATATCGTATAAGATGTCACATGCGCGTAGCACACTTCGACGCCGTCACGTTTGGCAGACTTCCATATATAACTATTATGTAGGCCTAGATTTCGTGACTAAAAGCACCCAATTTAAAATAAGATAAAAAAAATTATCTGTTGCCTTCTTCATAAAAGTAATATGTAAATTGCTTATTAACGCGCATTAAGGACCGATCGCCAGTAAATATCGAGACCACAAGCAGTTCAAACCTTGTATAGCACGCCAAGATCTAGATCTAGAGCTAGGCCCGACACACGATAATTACATTGGAGTGAAAGATCTGTGCCCAGCATCACAGTTTACAGCACAGGCCGGAATCAAGGCCAAGTTATGACTTCTAATCTGAGGCCTCAGCTGAGTGGCGTAGCCTTGACCTCAACTCGGACAACGACTTTTGAATCTGTCCCAAATCATGGGGTGGTTGCCTTCCTCGAATAACATATCAAAATCAAAACCATAAAAAACGCTGTGTCAGCAAAAGACGTTTTCCTTTCCTGAAAGTTTACAATCAGACATTGCAATGTTTACGATCAGACCAATGTCTACTTACGACACTTAAGATGTTCCGCACAGACGAACCAAAGGAAAAAATATGGGGGAAAAAACTGCCAATTCTTAAACATAAAAAAGTAATATTCCGTTTTAAAGAAATAGCTTGACGAGAAAGATCCAAAGAGAAAAAGGAATTTTGATGTCAAAGCTAATGTCAACATGTTTCTGACCTTTAGTATCGCTGCAAGCTTGAGTCCGTCTTATTAAGAACTGACAATCACAAAATATAAGAGGCGCTACTGTTTCACTTTACATAATAAGCGCGGGTTGTAACAGAAACTCGCATTTAAAGTAGTAGGGCCTAATTTGTTTTTGGTTGGTTTGTTTGTTTGTTTTGGATTGGTTGTTTTATTTTGTTTGGTTTTTTTTTTTAATTTTTTTTTTATGGTTGTTCTTTGTTACCTCCACTTCGTACGAATGTCACATCTAAAGTGTATCCGAAACGAGAAGAAATGCGATTTACGTTTAAAACATCTTTAGCATAGCGGTATGGAACTCCTGGTCACGCCTAGGTCTACATTGAGTTTCATAGCGCTGTGTCGCATTCCACTCGTGGTACGCACCTATTATTGCATGCCGTGATAATTGACTTTGATTTTCTTTACTTGTTCTAAAGGCGTCGCTTTAATATATATATATATATATATATATATATATATATATATATATATATATATATATATATATATACGAATTAGATATATTCTCAAAGTGGTTTGAAATGAAGGGATAGCTACATATGTTAAATGACATTCTCATCAAGTTCCGCTTTGCCAGGTGTGGGCTGTGGTAGATTCTATCTGATGTGATACTGTCAGGGGAGATGCATGACTAGGAGGGGTATAACGTCCGAGTCTCAGGCACAATCCAACCATCACGGAAAGGGAGATGAGGGCTGTGAGAACAAAACCAGCTGAGCAGAGAAAACATTTCTAGTCGCCTGTGCCGAGAATGAAATCGATGGTCTGTCGATAATATGAAGACGAGGCTGCGTCAGGCGCGTCACAGAGAGAGATAAAGGGGGGGATGACGAGCTTCAAGATTCTCATGTGTTTAAAGACGAGAGTAGCGGAATTCATAGAAAAATAGGAAAGGAGGGCAAGCTGTATTTATAGGTGGTGTAGGGCAATGGAGCCCATAATGGATCGCTCTGCCGAGTGCACTTCAACATTATGTCCTTAAATAATAGAATAATAGCAGATAAGATGGACAGGGTATTACGCGACAACATGTATCCTAAAATAATAAAAATAGACAGATTGAACGGGGGCATTATACTACAACATGTATCCTTAAATAACGTTAACAAAATCTAGCAGACTGGATGGGGCATTGCACTCCAACATGTATCCTCAAGTAATAAAATAATAGCAGACGGGGCATTGCACTACACCACTAATTTATCCTTAAATAAAAATAGTCGACAGAATGGACATGGCATTATACTACAACATGTATTCTAAAATAATAAATTGTTAACGGAATGGACAGAGCATTGCACTATAAAGTGCAACTTGTATCCTAAAATAGAATGGACGGGTCATTGCATTACAGCATGTATCCTTATATAACAAATAGTAGACAGAAAGAACAAAGCATTGCACTACAACACATATCCTTAAATAATAAATAGTAGACAGAATGGACGGTGCATTACTCTAGAAACACGTATCCAAAAATAGAATGGACGGTGCATTACACTAATACATGTATCTTAAAATAGAATGGACGGTGCATTACACTACAAAATGTATCCTAAAATAGAATGGACGGGCCATTACATTTCAACACGTAACCTTAAATAATAAAATAATAGTAGACGGAATGAATGGGGCATTGCATTACAACATGTATGCTTAAAATAGAATAGACAGGGCACTGCACTACAATTTGTATCCGTAAATAATAAATGGTTTAGAGAATAGGGAGGACATTTCGCTATACTTCCTTAAATAAAAAAATAACTAGTAGATACAATGGACCGGCATGGAAATCCAGATTCCTCCACTCTTCATAATATCTAAATTTCTTTCTAACTCTGAATTTTTTAAAAACGTTTTATGTGCTGTGATTTCTATGTGATTAAGAACATGATGTGTCTTATTTGAACTTTAAATCACTGAAGTATACTTGCCTTGGATTTCTTTTTAATGAAGCATATCTGTCTCATTGAACTTTAAATCCATGAAATATATTTGCCTGATTGAACTTTAAATCTATGAAGTATATTTGTCTGATTGGAACTTTAAATCCATGAAGCACATTTGATTGAACTTTAAATCCATGAAGTTTATTTGTCTGATTGAACTTTAAATCTATGAAGTATACATGCCTGCATATAGTTTTTGTGCGATGAAGTATATTTGTCGCATTGGAACTTTAAATTTAAATAACGAAGTATACTTGTCTTAGACTTCTTCTTGAGGAGTTACATGTCTTCTTGCTACTTTAAATTAATGAAGTGTATTTGTCTAATTGGATATTTTAATTAATGGAGTATACTTAATGGGACTTCCGTGTAGTGCAGTATATTTCTCTTGGACTATTTTTAATGAATACATTTGTGTGACTGATACCTCTATTAATTAAATGGAAATTGTTGGTCTGATTGGTCGTTCTAATGAATGAAAAATACAAGTCTGAAAATAATTTCTATGTGATAAAATAATGTTTGTCTGATTGGGACTTCTGTTTCATGACGTAAAATCATGAATGTTATTGGGATTTTAAATAAGTGCATCATAATTATTTGTCTCCGACTTCTTTTAAATGGAGAATATTGTTTTGATTGTGATTTCTATGTGGTGAAATTCATTTGAATGATTGAACTTCTATTTAATGAAGTATATATATATATATATATATATATATATATATATATATATATATATATATATATATATATATATTTGCTTGGGCTTTCTATTTAATGAAGTACATTATTCTGATAAGCTGTCTAAACAATGGAGCTGGATACAGATTTCACTGTTTTCAAAATCGTTGTTGATGTAGAAATCATTGTTTAAGATAGCGCTTTACAAAAAAGGAGGTATATTCTTGAATCATATGAGTAGTTTGAGAGTATGGAAAATTAAAAGAAAATTGCTCTTCATGAAGTTTCCATGTATCATTGAAATAATACTGAAATAGCCTCAGCCCCATGGTTAATTTTAAAGATATATTGTGTGAATTCTGCAAAAAAGATCGCCACTTGTTTTTGGGCTTTATTGAACATTGCTGCTCATCCTCTAGTTAACTACTAATTCTCGTGTGGGTGTCAATTTGTGTGTTTCACAATCATGAAGAGGAAACACCAACCAAGATTTTTAACCACACAAAACAAAGACAGGGCATACACAGAATGAGGACTATGAGGATTATGCGGCTTTATCATTAAAATAATATACCTAGTCTGCACAGCTCGGTTTTTTTCTATTTTGAGAAAATATAAATGTTATCAAATATAAAATGTAAACGAAAACAGAATGGGCCTGTTTGGTCCACGACACAAAATCTCTTTTTTAACCAATACCTTTTTTTAAATTTATTCATATAAGTTTGTCTAAGTCTTTTATTTGAACGAGAGAACCAAACCATAAACATGAAAGTCCATATGAAACAGCAGCGGTGCTGATTGTTTTTCCATCGGTACATATTAGAACTGTTTCGCCTAGGAAGTACCTTACGAGCGGAGCCAAAAAAAGCGATTTCTAAATGTTTGAGCCGCTGCTCTTTTAAATTCTTAATGATTAATTCACTTGCTTATATGAAATGACAGAAAGCTTTCTCTTTTCATTAAACCCATTTTTTTTCATAATGTTTCCAAGAAAACAGTCATACTGCTCAACATGTTCAAAATCATTTATTTTTTAATTTAGAAGCGCTGAGTAAAGACGATAATAACCCTCGCAACAATTATTTCTCAGTATTCCACAGAACAGTTTATTCAAAAGATGGGCGAATGCTGTGTGCAGAGTGTAACTAAAACTAAACTGTTTACCTGGGTCTAAGACACCTTCCCAACTAAATTTAAGTATCGATGGAATGCAAAACTGAATACCTTATGTTGTGGTATTTTCAATAGAGGTGAATTGTTTTTAATTTTTCAATTATAATTGATAAAACACAGTAACCTTAGATGACTGATTTACTTTCCCTTTTTATGTTATGCCGCCATATAACGCGTTATTGTTTAGCTTATCAGGGTTTTATTCGTGACTGATCAACAATGAAAAGAAAAAAAAATAAGACAAATTATTTTACATTTCATTCCTGGCGTCAGAGAGCCGCCGGTTTTTCTGTTGGGAAAGACATGAAGCTCAGGTCAGGACAAACAATATTGTTTTCTCTTTTATCTATCCTGACACCAGGCAACCTCAGTCATCGATCAGGACAAACAATATTGTTTTCTCTTTTATCTATCCTGACACCAGGAAACCTCAGTCATCGATCAGGACAAACAATATTGTTTTCTCTTTTATCTATCCTGACACCAGGAAACCTCAGTCATCGATCAGGACAAACAATATTGTTTTCTCTTTTATCTATCCTGACACCAGGAAACCTCAGTCATCGATCAGGACAAACAATATTGTTTTCTCTTTTATCTATCCTGACACCAGGAAACCTCAGTCATCGATCAGGACAAACAATATTGTTTTCTCTTTTATCTATCCTGACACCAGGCAAACCTCAGTCATCGATCAGGACAAACAATATTGTTTTCTCTTTTATCTATCCTGACACCAGGAAACCTCAGTCATCGATCAGGACAAACAATATTGTTTTCTCTTTTATCTATCCTGACACCAGGAAACCTCAGTCATCGATCAGGACAAACAATATTGTTCTCTCTTTTATCTATCCTGACATCAGGAAACCTCAGTCATCGATCAGGACAAACAATATTGTTCTCTCTTTTATCTATCCTGACATCAGGAAACCTCAGTCATCGATCAGGACAAACAATATTGTTTTCTCTTTTATCTATCCTGACACCAGGAAACCTCAGTCATCGATCAGGACAAACAATATTGTTTTCTCTTTTATCTATCCTGACACCAGGAAACCTCAGTCATCGATCAGGACAAACAATATTGTTTTCTCTTTTATCTATCCTGACATCAGGAAACCTCAGTCATCGATCAGGACAAACAATATTGTTCTCTCTTTTATCTATCCTGACATCAGGAAACCTCAGTCATCGATCAGGACAAACAATATTGTTCTCTCTTTTATCTATCCTGACACCAGGAAGCCTCAGTCATCGATCAGGACAAACAATGTTGTTCTCTCTTTTATCTATCCTGACACCAGGACACCTCAGTCATCGATCAGGACAAACAATGTTGTTCTCTCTTTTATCTATCCTGACACCAGGACACCTCAGTCATCGATCAGGACAAACAATATTGTTCACTCTTTTATCTGTCCTGACACCAGGAAGCCTCAGTCATTAATCTGAGAGGACAAGGAGTATCTAAAATTTTATTCTTTATGTCATGAAACACAATTAGCTGTTGGGAAAAACCAGCGTCTTTTATTATTCCATTCTTGCTGTCATAAACCCAGTCATCTGTCAGAATGGCAAACGTTGTTTATTACTTTATTCTTGCTGTCATGAAACCAGTCATCTGTCAGAACGACAAACGTTGTTTATTGCTTTATTCTTGCTGTCGCGAAACCCAGTCATCTGTCAGGACGACAAACGTTGTTTATTACTTCATTCTTGCAGTCATCTATTGAGATAGACAAACGTTATCGCTTTGTTCATTCCTGATGTGAGGAAACTCATCCCTCAGTAGAAATGGAGAAGATTTGAGTTAGCACCGATTTTATTCTCCACGTCAGCAATCCCATTCATCAATAGGGAAAGACAAATGTTATCTCTTCTTCATTCTTCACGTCAATAATCCCATCCATCAATAGGGAAAGACAAGTCTTATCTCTTCTTCATTCTTCACGTCAATAATCCCATCCATCAATAGGGAAAGACAAGTGTTATCTCTTCTTCATTCTTCACGTCAGTAATCTCATTCATCAATCGGGAAAGACAAGTATTAACTCTTTTTTCATTCTTCACTTCAGCAATCCCTGTCAAAAATCGGGAAAGACATGAGTTATCTCTTCTTCATTTTCCCGTCAGCAATCCCAGTCATCAATTGGAAGAGACAAGCGTTATCTGTTCTTCATTATTCACGTTATGAAGCCTTAAAATGTAATTAAGTTTCTCTTTTGATCCCATTTTTCATCCTTTGACCGTATTGCTCAAACAGGAAAGCTGAATATGCGCTCTGTAGCTTGGAACTCGAATAGAGACTTTCTCGAATAGTCCGAAAGTCGAAAAAAAAAATTACCATAGAGAATCAGGTCACAAAAGGAGTTTCCTGTCCTAATTTTTGAGTAACTGTTTAAACTCTAACTACACTAAACTTACAGGTAAACATCAAAGGCAATATTGTACTGCTGCGCTGGCCGCAGTAGACAGTGGAACTATTGTTATAGATTCTAAAAGATATATTTCAGATGTACTATGAGTTATTAGCATCCAGCACAGGACCTGACTTGAAAGAAATACTTTACTGGATAAAATGGAAAAGATGAAGAGATAAGCTTCACCTCACCCCCCCCCCCCTCTCTAACTTCATCCCTCAGACTCCACCTGGTTTGTCTATTTTTCAGTGTACCACAGCCTCATCGTTTGCCGCTTTCTCCTCATCATCTCCCTCTAATTACCATTTCAAGTCCCTCCACTCTTGCTGTGACTAATTCACTTCGCTCTTTGAAACACCCTGCTCTTCCGGAATTTCTTAAAATATCTAAAATCAACAGGTCTTTTTTTTTCTTTGTTGCAGCTTCAAGCCAACAGAATGAAAGTTCGAAGTTGTTGATACAGGAGGCACCCGAGTGCCTTCTTCAGAGATTTTAATAAAAAGAATAGAAAAAAAGGCACCAACAAGACAATTGCTTCGTTGTGTGTGTACAAACGGAAACAATTTTTACGAAATAAAATGTACCGTTTCTTCTTGACTACGAAAATATAAAAAAAAAAAGATTTTCAGATCACTGAGTTTTATAACTTTGAAATATCCTTCGGGTAGACAGTGTCACTTTGCTCAGGTTAGGATCTCTGCAGTCTCCACTCTCTTGGGTTTAATTTTTTACGAGAATTAATTTATTTGAGGCAAGAAGTCGGATAGGACTTTGGCCAAGCTTCAACGTATCATTCAGCACCCTGGTATCAGAAAAACTATTGCACCTAAAGTTTTCGAGCACACACAGTGGCAATGCCTTCATTGGTCTGTTTTTATTCCTTACATATGTTTCTACCGATTAATTTCAATTTTCATTATCTTTTTTTTTAATTTTAATGAGATTATTTTTAAGACGTCGGTCAACTCTTGATAGCATAGCAGATCTAAAAAAGTGGAAACCAGGAAACCATTCGCCTAACTGACGAGACTCTGGTAAGATCCAATGACAAAAGTTGTTTCTTATGCAATTACAATTACTTTACAAGATCAAGAATAAACAGGATTTAAAGCAAAAAAAAATCAGATTTTGTAACACATGGGCGGAGCAGGTCAAAGAGCTGGAATGATTTCTGATAAAAGAGCACAACCGATTCCTTATCAATATTCATTGTTTGTAAGTTATGCAAGCAAAGTAAACTATTATCAAACATGTTTGAAATGCAACAGGTTGTTATCCTTGAATCTCGTCTTATTTAAAACTTATCTCGATAAATCAAAATTTTCTTATCATCTTCCGCACTTATGTTTTATTCAAAAACTTATAACACGACATGTTTTTATAGAACAGTAAATATTTTGAAAAAAAAATTCCATAACAGGTATCCACAGCTGTCAACAATTTTTCTGAGATTTCTTGAAGAGAAGCTTGTCTGTGATTGCAGCTACACATGGAATATAAGCACTAGACGCTAAAATGAGTTAGTGACACACATGGATGTAAGCACAAGACGCTAAAATGAGTTAGTGACACACATGGATGTAAACACTAGACGCTGAATTGAGTTAGTGACACACATGGATGTAAGCACTAGACGCTGAAATGAGTTAGTGACTCACATGGATGTAAGCCCTAGACGCTAAAATGGGATAGTGACACACATGAATATAAGCACTAGATTGTAAAATGATTTAGTGAAACATACGGATGTAAGCACTAGACGCTAAAATGAGTAAGTGGCACACATAAATGTAAGCACTACACACTAAAATGAGTTAGTGACACACATCGATATAAGCACTAGACGCTGAAATGAGTTAGCGACACACATGGATGTAAGCACTAGACGCTAAAATGAGTTAGTGACACACATGGATATAAGCACTAGACGCTAAAATGAATAAGTGACACACATGAATGTAAGCACTACACACTAAAATGAGTTAGTGACACACATGGATGTAAGCACTAGACGCTGAAATGAGTTAGCGACACACATGAATATAAGCACTACACGCTGAAATGACTTAGGGACACACATGGATGTAAGCACTAGACGCTGAAATGAGTAAGGGACACACATGGATGTAAGCACTAGACGCTAAAATGAGTTAGTGACACACATGGATGAAAACACTAGACGCTCAAAAGTAACATAGATGTAAGCACTTCACACGTAAGTTAATCAGTGACACACATGGATGTAAGCGTTAGACGCTGAAATGGGTTAGTGACACATGAATATAAGCACTAGACGCTGAAATAAGTTAGTGAATCACATGGATTTAAGCACTAGACGCTAAAATAAGTTAGTGACACATGAATAGAAGCACTAGACGCTAAAATGAGTTAGTGACACACATGGATGTCAACACTAGACGCTGAAATGACTTAGGGACACACATGGATGTAAGCACTAGACGCTAAAATGAGTTAGTGACACACATGGATATAAGCACCAGACGCTAAAATAAGTTAGTGACACACATGACTATAAGCACTAGACGCTAAAATGAGTTAGTGACACACATGGATGTCAACACTAGACGCTGAAATGAGTTATTGACACACATGTATGTAAGCGTTAGACGCTGAAATGAGTTAGTGACACATGAGTATAAGCACTACACACTAAAATGAGTTAGTGACACACATGGATGTAAGCACTAGACGCTAAAATGAGTAAGCGACACACATGAATATAAGCACTAGACGCTGAAATGACTTAGGGACTCACATGGATGTAAGCACTATACGCTGAAATGAGTAAGTGACACACATGGATGTAAGCACCAGACGCTAAAATGAGTTAGTGACACACAGTCATGGATGTAAGCACTTCACACTAAAATGAGTTAGTGATATACATGGGTGTAAGTACTTCACACTGAAATGAGTTAGTGACACCTATGGATGTAAGCACTACATGTTAAATGATTTAGTGACACGCATGAATAGTTATAAGCACTGCATGCTAAAATGAGTTGGTAACACACATGGATGTAATCACTTCACACGTAAGTTAATCAGTGATAGGCATGGATGTAAGCACTAAATCTGAAAATGAAAAAGTGACACACATGAATATAAGCAATACATGGTACAATGAATTAATGACTCCCACCGATAAAAGTACTACATATTTCAATGAATTAGTGACATATGATGTAAGTAACACTGGTACAGTGGATAGGTGACGGTGACTGTAAGGTAAACCATCACGTTTAACGTGTTGGGAAGCGAATTCTACTCACTACACTGTTGTATTTGAATCATTGTGAAACGTGTAAGATTTCCTTCACTTCACTCTACTCGTTAGAGTAAATCTTTCAAAGTGCTATAATAACGCTCTCCAGATATAAACGTTTTATCTCCGTCAGTATCTTTTTATTCTTACAACATGGTTTGCGGTTAATAAGGTGATTTTGCTTTCAAACGGATATAATTTAAAACATCAAAGCCTAAAAAAACGATACACATCGACACTTTACCAGATGGAAGAGTAGAGAAACATAAAGCTGTATTTCTCTTGGCGATTTATCTAGTTCTCCAGAATTCAAATCTCCTGTAAATATTTGATTATCTCAACACAACAAAATTAGGAATTGGTCTACTTTTTACAATTTGTCTTTTTCTATGGTGTCTGAATAATCATGAATCACGTTAATCATAATTTTGTATTTTGTACACATTTGCCTCGGTACTTACTTTTCATCTTGTTTCACACATGGAATGAAAGCAACAATTTGTATTAACTAAATTGCGGCATAATGTAATTATGAAATCAATGCACATTTCTAATCGCGTATCTTCTTGTAGGCTACCGGTACTGTCACAAAGATGAATCTTGCATCAATGTTTACATCAATGTTCACATCGATGTTCACGTCAATGTTCACATCAATATTATCAAAGTGAACAAGGTTGTGAACATCAATGTTCACAGCAACGCTTACATCAATTTTCACATTTCCTTCAGTGCAGCATGAAGTCTGTCCGCGAATATATCTATGTGCTTTCTCTCTAGGGTCAAGGTCGATCGGAGGCGCATCGTTCTTGACCCGCACACTCCAACGTTGATGCCTGGTGACATTAACAGGGAAATTACATCGATCGATGCTTTCAAAACATTATATGTGATACTTATGGAGGTCAGCCTGAGTTTGCAGTTACTTAGTTTCTTATAAAGTTTTGTTATCTTTTTTTTTTCTTTGCTGCCAAAGTGAGCAACTGAAGATGACTAATCTTTGGACCCTGTTTTGTAAATATCTTTTTTATTTTCTCAAGTAAAGTTCTCCCAAACAGAAGGCGGCTGCAAGCATTATGATAGAATTACTTGCATTCTACTGATCGATTAACTTGTGAAAATCAAGTAGCTCTGGACAAAAGCACTGCTTAGATATAGATTTTATTTCTCCTGGCGGTATTATCTTTAACTGAATCAAGATTAAATTTTTATATACAACTTCAATTGAACCTACACAAACATTGGATACACCGCATCAATTCAACCTACATAAAGTTTGGACACACTGCTAGTTTCTGCCTGCAGTGTATACTTCAATTGAAAATTGAACCCACACAAAACAAACATTTTCTACGATATTTTTCACTAATTCTCAGGAAAGGGCGAGGATTCATAAGATCCATAACCCAGTAAACTTGAAACCCCTTTTCGATTCCACTTAAATCGACTCAATTTCATAAGAACATGTCCAGATGTGAGCAGCTGACAACAGAATATAGTTCTGATAATTCGATATCTTATTAAATAATTGATGAAATCAATCAGGGTAATAGACTTCAACCAGCAAGTTAACATCCGCATAAGCAGCGGACACTGAGTTAAGTTATGACGATTCGATCTCTTTTTTAAATATGAATGGAAATACTTAAAATCACTCCAATTCACAATTCATCGTTTCCATGAGCAGCTAAAAAAAGAGTAAAGTTCGGGTTGTAAAAGTGGTCAAAAGAACTCATAATTATTTTATCAGCAGTGCCGTTTCCGAAACACTGACATTCAAAATGCAGAAGTACAAAACATTGAATCTATCAAACCTCTCTACATCATTGAGATCTGATATCAGCAGCGCTAAGTGGCTTTTACTCTTTTAAACAATAGTAGAGCAGGAGCTAAGACTTTATTATTGAACGTCTCTGTTGTAAAATAACGGCTGAAGTCTTTCATTCAGAAAAACAACCAATTCAAAGTTAAGTTGACAGTCTAGGAACGAGCTCACCTTTGGAGCGAAGTTTGCCCACAATCTTGTCCCTCGACTCTCCGTCAGGTAAATCTACAGCTGCAAGACTCCCTAGGCCCCGTGAGTTAGAGAGAAGGTTGGGATATTTGTTCTGAGGTGAGCAAGATTAAAAGATCAAGCTCACGAATAGAGCAGATTGTTTATAGAGGATATCTTTTTGTATGCATGAACCAATATTCATATCATCATGAATATTAATATTCGTATTTCATTGTTCATATTATTGTAATCAAAGTTTCAGTTACTATTATTATTACCGGTATTATTATTATTATTATTATTATTATTATTATTATTATTATTATTATTATTATTATTATTATTATTATTATTATTATTATTATTACTATTATTACTATTACTATTATTATTGCTGTTGTTGTTGATGTAAACCTTATGTTTATTACAATCGTTATACACATTATCACCTTTACTTACTACTAACACTATAAGTCATCAGTCTCTATTTCTACCAATACTACCACCATCACCACCACCACCACCACTACTACTACTACTACTACCACTACTACTACTACTACTACTACTACTACTACTACTACTACTACTACTACTACTACTACTACTACTACTACTACTACTACTACTACTACTACTACTTCACCTACTGCTACTAATACTATTACTAATTCTATTGCTACTATGAAAAGTATGTTACATTCTTGCAACTGTTCTAAGATGTGACCCGACCTGGGCGGCCATAAGAATCTCAATCATGTAGATGCCTGTGTCTGCAGTCCTGTCCAGCAGACGCTCTTCTTTAATGACATCTAACACCGCCTTCAGCATTATCACTTTTGATGGGTCGCCTGTCCATGTGTTGAAGATTCGCCCACCCTGCGTAAACACGCAACACACAGAAACTAAATTACAACGCTGAAAGAAATTAAAAAATAGAAGAATGTCGGTAGAAGGAAACGTTATTACTGTGTCCTTCTCGACGTGAAGTTTACAGTATCTTGTTGGTATAGCTTTCACAAGGGTGAAGCAGCAAACTTATTTTTGTTTTACATTCATTGTCTTATTAAAAATTTTTTGCTCCATTTAATGCCTTTAATTTACACCCAGAAATCCCAGAAGTCAAGCAGCAGTCAGTAATTATTATAGTGGCCAAACAGCAGTGGCAACGATATGTTTGATGAGCAACCTCACAAAAACTTTCCTTCGGATCAAAATGCATAGATTTAGAAATAATTTATCTCATGAATTAGGAAAGTCACAGTTTGGTTTTGAAGTATTCGCCCTCCAAGCCTTGATGAAAAGATCAATAGAAGTTCAAACAGATATTTCTTTTTCTTTTATGGACTACTTAAAAACATTTGATGGAGTAAAACATGAAGACCTTTTAAAGATCCTGACACAACTAGAGAGATGGGAAAGAGCCAAGAATCTTACAAAATCTCTATTAGCAACAAAAAGCAGCACTAATAATAGAAGACGAATGCAGTGAATTCAATCCAATACGCAGAGAAGTGAGACAGGGTTGTGTTCTGTCACCCAATCCATCTAACATATAGATCTACAAGGAAATGATTCTTTGCAATACTAACGTCTATAAAGGTGTTAGATTAAATGGACACAATATCAACAATCTAGATATGTAGACGACGCCGTGCTTATAGCAGGCTCTGAGAATGAAATTTAATCTACCATTGATTCAGTGGGAGAAGAAAGGGGCAAGAGAAGATTAAAACTGAGATTAAACAGAGTAAAAGGTTGAAAACAAAGAAAAGACAAATAGCCGCATGTAACATCAGCTGCAATGGCGAGAACATCAAACAAACATATCAGTTTGAATATCTAGGGATTTTGATAACACCAAATGCAAGAAGTAGTACTGAAATTAAGAAATGTACAGCAATAGCTAACGACACGTTCGACAAGGTGAGCCCTATAGCGAAGAACAGAAACATCTGCATCATAAAAATGAGAACCCATAGTTAAATCCTATACATGACTAGCTTTATTATATGAGTGTAACTGCTGGGCAATCTCCAACATCAAATAAGAAATTGAAAGCTTCTGAAAGATGTTTTTATAGGGTTGATGAGAGCGTCTTGGGCAGAAAGACAACTGGTAAGAATGAAGCTCTCATTGTTGAAAACAATCAGGGAGAGACAGTTGAGGTTTTTGGGCCTCATGAGCAGCAAAAATGGACTGGAATGGATCTTGCTCAGTGGAAACATTGAAGGGCAAAGAAAAGGAGGTAGACAAAGAACATTATATAAAGGCAGTCTGAATGCCTTTGCAACCAAGAAATAGATGAATATCAACAGGTTTATCCAGCTGGCTGATGTGGGTTTCAGTGAAGGACCAATGATCGTCAATGCATGTAAAAGAATTTGTTTTCGTTGGGACAAGCCTATTGGAACGTTTGGCTAAGCAGCTCAGAAAGATACATTGTGTAACGATCACACTACAAGACTCTAACAAACTAGTGCTGATCATTATAGAAACGTTTGGCCAAGCAGCTCAGAAAGATACATTGTGTAACGATCACACTACAAGACTCTAACAAACTAGTGCTGGTCATTATAGAAACGTTTGGCCAAGCAGCTCAGAAAGATACATTGTGTAACGATCACACTACAAGACTCTAACAAACTAGTGCTGGTCATTATAGAAAGTAAACGTTCTTGTGTCTAATTCGTTTCTTTTTTCATGCGCATACTCTCTGTCTGTCTGTCTGTCTGTCTGTCTGTCTGTCTCTCTCTCTCTCTCTCTCTCTCTCTCTCTCTCTCTCTCTCTCTCTCTCTCTCTCTCTCTCTCTCTCTCTCTATCTATCTATCTATCTATCTATCTATATATATATATATATATATATATATATATATATATATATATATATAACTTTGCTTTCCTAATAGTTGCTTTATCTGTCTATCCATCCATTCTACAACTGAATGAGAAAGGAGAAAGGTGAAAGATGGAATGAGATAAGAGAAAAACTAATAAGTAGGAGAAAAGCTGGGACAGATAAGAAATGAGAGAGACAGATAGATATATATATATATATATATATATATATAGAGAGAGAGAGAGAGAGAGAGAGAGAGAGAGAGAGAGAGAGAGAGAGAGAGAGAGAGAGAGACAGATAGATAGAGAGAGAGAGAGGTGCAAAGGAAGAGACGAGAGCACAAACAAAAACATAGCGAGAATCCAGGCAATCCTATACAGCCTAATATACTAGCCTCAGTAGGTCTCATGTCTGGGGTGTAGTAGAACCCCCCTGTGAGCATTTTCTTGGCAAAGGTGACCAGGTTAGGGGGATCTCGCAGGTAGAAATGCTCGTGTAGCCAGAACTTGCCACTTGCTCCTGCCCCGGTTTGAACTTCGTCCAGCAGAAGAGCAATCGAATTCTTGACAAGCAGTAAAAGAAGGTATAGTTAAGGTTTTGTTTACGTAGAAAAAATAGAAAGAGAATCACCAAAAAAATGGATTTCTTTTGGTTAGAAAGAAAGATTAAAAACAGAATTCTTGTGAATAAAAAGTGACTCAGATAAAATGGATTTCTTGTGGTTACCAAACACGCAACTAAGATGGATTCCTTTTAGCCGGAAAGAAACGTCAATAAAATTGATGCTTTTGGTTAGAAAGAAGTTCAACGCAGATAATTTTTCCCTTGTGATGCTAAAGAAACACCAATAAAATAGATTTTTGGCAGTTTTTAAATAGCAACAAAGAATTTAATTTCTGTGGTTAGAATAGATTTCCTGTGGTTAGAAGGAAGCAGCAATCAGATGAATTTCTTATGGTTAAAAAGATATACTTATAAAAATAGTGGAATTCTTAATGTTTGCAGATAGGTTTCAACGAAATGAGTTTCTAATGGTTTGAAACAGACATTAATGAATAAGATTTCTCGTAGTTACAAGAAAAAATCAATGAGATGGGTTTCTTTTGATACAAAAGAAAAGATTGATAACGTTTGCTCTCTATGATTATAACTGCAAGTTGTCAATTTTGTGGACATGTAAACCAATTCTTGAGCTACCTCCTGACAGATATCTTGCAATCCCTGAAAGAAATTCGGACTGCCGTAGCGGTCACCGCCCTCACACTGCATCGGTTCGGTGGCCACGCAAGCTACGGGCTGGCCAGCTCTCTTGGCTGAAGCGATCTTGTCCTGTACCTGAGCACCAAGTCCAAGAGCAAATTTTCTAAAAGTACAGTTATTCATTTTTTTTTAATCTTTCGCTTTATACCGGAGAGCAATAAAAGCTTAATTCACTTCTCATTCAACTGAATAATTCCATTGAACATAATCACGACTGCTTAGCGGTGGAGGAATCTCTCTCGACGCTACTGTGGATACCATTTCAGGGACTTGTAACTAACCTTCACACGGCGAGATCCCGGACTGCCGCGCTCTCAGGGAGGGTCAGTTCGTCAAGCTTTATGGGGAGCGAGAGGTCCCACAGGGCGTCCCGTCACGACTAGCCCCGAGCTCTAACAACTTAGCCAAAGAATTGTACTCGGACCTTGTCGGGGCCCTTCGTAAAGAGAGAAGTTTTCTATGACGCATTGATTGAACACTTGACCAAAGAGCCGGAACATCTTTAGACGCTGCAAACATTGTTAGTCAGGTTCCATAAACACGTAGCTGAGACCGTGGCTTATCATCCAGGGAATGAATACTATTGGAGTCACCAACCTCAGCCTTAAGGTTCGAAAAAACCGTTTCTCCACAAACAGAGAAATGTGACGGTGGCTTGGCGCGCCCCTCGAAAACACTCAAATGCCCCTGGCCATTGCGGGAGATTCACTATGATCAAACTGTTGCTCTTACTGTCAAGAGTTATATAGAGTTGGGTCGAAAGAAAAAGAGAGAGAGCGAGGGAGAGAGAGAGAGAGAGGGAGAGAGAGAGAAAGAGAGAGAGAGAAAACACACTATGGAATTTTACATAGCATTTATTTATCATTTCATTCGCCAAGCCCGTGAGCCGCGTCCTCAGCCACACATCTGTCATCTTCCGCACTTCACTAGAGAGCTGTGAGCCCTGTCAACCATGGCATCCTACAACTTCAGAGATCTATGTTGCCAGCTTCTAACAGCCGAGTGCCATGAGCCCTAACATTAGTGCGACATCTGATATCGTCTTCAAAATTTATTCCTTAGAGCAAAGCTGAGAGCCCTGACCTCAGTCATACATTTGATATCTCTTCATCATTCATTCACCTCTCCAGAGTCACTTATCATTCATCTTCTACACCATTCAATCGTGAATCCAGAGCCATAAGCCTTGATCTTAGTACTTATCATTCATCTTCTGCACCATTCATTTATGACTCCAGAGCCAGGAGCCCTGACCATAGTCACTTATCATTTATCTTCTGCACCATTCATTTATGACTCAAGAGCCGTAAGCCCTGACCTTAGTCACTTATCATTCATCTTCTGCACCATTCATTTATGACTCAAGAGCCGTAAGCCCTGACCTTAGTCACTTATCATATATCTTCTGCACCATTCATTTATGACTCCAGAGCCAGGAGCCCTGACTTTAGTCACTTATCATATTTCTTCTGCACCACTATTTATGACTCCAGAGCCATAAGCCCTGACTTTAGTCACTTATTATACATCTTCTGCACCATTCATTTACGACTCTAGATCTGTGACCCCTGGCCTCTGTCACTTATTATATCTTCGTCATTTTTCGATGATACCTTCAAAGCGAGAATCATAACCTTCATGTGATTTCTTCTTCACCGTTCATTCATCACAATAGAGCCATGAGCCAGGAACCTATTTAATCATTTGATTTCTTTTTCACTGTTCTTTCATTACAATAGAGCCGTAAGCCAGAAATCTATTTACTCATCTGATTTCTTTTTCACTTTTCATTCATCACAATAGAGCCGTGAGCCAGAAATCTATTTACTTATTTAATTTCTTTTTCACCGTTCTTTCATCACAATAGAGCCGTGAACCAGAAACCTATTTTCTCATCTGATTTCTTCTTCATATTTCATTCATCACAATAGAGCCGGGAGCCCTGACCTCAGCGAGACACCTAGCATCTTCTGCATTATTTTCATCGGCAAATTCCTCTAATGGATATTTCAGGGTAGGGAAGGTTGCGAATGGCCAGCAAGGGCTCGGGAAGTCCAGTTTGTGAACCCATTTAGTGTGGGATAAAGCCAGAGCACCTAAATGAAAAGATATTTAAAAACACAAAAGGCAGGGTTAATTCGAGGCAGCGTGTTCAGTTATTTAATACCTCTCATATAGTTTTAAATTTCATTTTCATAATTTGCAGGAAGATAACAATGGTGTAGAAAATCATGTGGTTATCTATGATGATGACGATGATGACGATGGAGATCAGTGCAACTTATGTTGATAGTTGTAAATGTACTATGAGTTGGCGATGAAAGTTTTTTGTTTAAAACAACACAAAGAAATTCGCTTGGTATAATTACAGCATAGTTATTGGGCAGGCATAGAAAGGTATTGTCGCACATAGATGATTAAATTGGAAAGGTTTATAATAAATACATTTGACCATCCACGAGCATTTGCACCGTTATGCTCACCCATAGTTCTTCCATGGAAAGCATTCTTGAAGGAGAGCACTGAAAGTTTCGGGCAGCCTGGGGGTGTGTTCAACAAACTGGTCTCTATTTCCTCTTGGGTTGGCGGACTGCCTCCCCTTTCACGTCTCTACACCATCAGAGGTAGAAGAGAAATGCGCACTGATATCATTTAATTGCAGCTGTGCAGAAACGGCCAGCATTCTCCAACAGCAGTTATAATTTATTAACAAACAATAGAAAGAAATCGGAGAGGAGCTGGACATTAATGATAAGTTTATTAATTTATTTCCATATACGTTCACATAATCGTTTACGGTGATCACATGCACACACACACACACACTCCAATCTCTATATTCTTTTCCATTCTTAGGCAAAATGATTAGTGCTCTGTTGGCCAAATTGATAGCGAGACGAAAGCGAATCGCAAATAAAATAGTTTGCTTTCGACTCATGGCCCTCTGGTTTTCGTCTCGACATTTTTTGGGGAGAGGCACGCGAAATGAAATCGAAGTTACTGTGTGAGTAGGTTAAGTAGTTGCTTTCATGTTTTGTTTAGAGTAAGTTACGGTGCTTAAGTGTTTAACTTGACGTTGATGTCATCTTTTGTTTACGGTACATCACACACAGTACTCTAGCAGTCTAACCTGTCGCAGCATTAATACTTTTTGTTGAAGTCAAACCACACCCAGTACTATAGAAGTCTATCATGTGAATTTATTGATCTTTTGTTTGAGGGAAACAATAGTGTTCTAACAGTCTCTTTAGTTGTTGCTTAGACCTTTTGTTTGAGGTATTCACCGCACTCCAGCAGTTTGACGTGTCGTTGCTTTAATCTTTTTATTTAAAGCCCACCATACACACTCCTTACGCACCTTTACTTGTTGCTCTAATCTTTTGTTTAAGGTACACCACAAACAGTTCTCTAGCTATCTTATGTTAACTTTTTTTTAAGTTGAGTTCAGTTGAAAGTGTCACATGAAGGAGGGAGAATGCGTTTATTAAACAGTGAGAATATTTCTGCACCATGAAATGAGAGATGGAGAAAGAAAGGAAGATAAAGACAGCACAGGGGCTGTTTAGGATCCTTTGTGGGTGGAACACCACGAGAAAAGCTAAAAGATTCGTCATACTCATTCGAATCAAATGTCAAGGACTTGTATTGGGACACCACGAGGAGAAAGACCAAAAATTCCCCATACTCTTTAGAAGGACATGTCATGACGTTTCTTACAAAATA
>JAWDGP010000766.1:0-12500 GCA_033675545.1 Elysia crispata | reverse complement strand
ACTCACATAGTCGCTGATTTTGCGTAGTCAAACAAAGTTAACCAATACGGCAGGGTTCCGGAACTTCTGGTTGTAAGATCGAATTGATTTTTTTCCCTTTCCTTTGTCACTTAGGCTATTGTTTCACGGCAAGGCTCTCCTCTCTCTCTGTCTGTCTGTCTATCTGTCTGTCTGTCTCTCTCTGTCTGTCTGTCTGTCTGTCTGTCTGTCTGTCTGTCTGTCTGTCTGTCTGTCTCTCTCTCTCTGTCTGTCTGTCTCTCTCTCTCTCTCTCTCTCTCTCTCTCTCTCTCTCTCTCTCTCTCTCTCTCTCTGTCTCTGTCTATCTGTCTCTCTCTGTCTGTCTGTCTGTCTCTGTCTGTCTCTGTCTATCTGTCTCTCTCTCTCTGTCTGTCTGTCTGTCTGTCTGTCTGTCTGTCTGTCTCTCTCTCTGTCTCTCTCTCTCTCTCTCTCTCTCTCTCTCTCTCTCTCTCTCTCTCTCTCTCTCTCTCTCTCTCTCTCTCTCTCTCTCTTTCTTTATCATTTACCATCTTATCATGCAATGTATATCTCTATCTTCTCCTATATATATATATATATATATATATATATATATATATATATATATATAAATATCTATTATTATCTACGACTCTCTCCTCTCTCTCTCTCTCTCTCTCTATAGATCTCTCTCTCTCTCTCTGTCTCTCTCTCTCTCTCTCTCTCTCTCTCTCTCTCTCTCTCTCTCTCTCTCTTCCTCTTTCTCTTTCTACCTTTCTGTGTGTCTCTCTCTCTGCCTTTAGTGCCTTTACTCTTTCTTTATTTCTTTCTCTTTCAAACACACACATCGGGTCAAAAGTGCCTCTCTCGTCAGTTCCTATAGTTTTCTCTTCCTTGCGATTCAATAGAAAGATCCTGATTGCTGCAACAGCTGCTGGCTCGAACCTCGACCAACACCGGGTATTAAGTATCCCAGCGTCCACTCTAGCCGCAACTCCTGAACAATCAATACTCAATTTCAAATGGGGGCAAAGAAAAAAAAATGGAAACAGTGGAGGAGACGAAAAGATGATATTAAAGACCGCAGCTGGTCACAAACATCTGGAATGATCAAACTGATGGAAATAGCGAGTAGAAGATTTTGGAATAATGCTTTTCTTTTCTTTTAAGATTAATTTGGTTTAAATTGAGCAGAGCTCTTTTTCGATAGACGAATATTCCTGAAGCTCAGAACTCTACTTTCAGCTAAAGAGTTGGGTTAATGAGATTAGTGAAACCTTGATTATGCGTTAATTTTTTTTGTGTGTGTTTTTTTTTCGATTTTTTTTTTCTTTTTCCTCAAAATTCGCTCTTTCATTGAAGCTCACAGACAGCTACCCTTCATGGGAAAGAAAAAAAAAACATGACGAGGAACGAACGCTGGAAGATCAATATTGAATTTCGCGATTATCTGGTCTAAGTTTGTCAATTTCTGACTTTTTCTTTATTTAAATTAGTAGAAACCGTAGATCACAGGAGCAATAAGTCAAGTCGCTAGGCTTCAGCTCAGTGACACATGATCTCAGAACCAAAATCAACCCTAGAAGACTGGATTTAAAGTTTGGCTTTGCAGGCAGTAAGTATCAACTGTTCTGCCCAGTGTGGGACTTTTTTTATTTAGCCACAAGTTCAGCGACGTAGTAGCTAGCTTTAATGGCTCTCTCGTTTACCTTTGCGGTTTTTCTCATAAAAATTGCCTGTTTCTCTGGTAAAAGTGTCCACTGGAAGAGAACCACATAGCAAGCACAACGGATTTTTGTTGTGAAGTGAAGGATGTTTCGTTTGGAGATGGCGTGCAAGCTTACTTGGGAACATGGCACTGGTGGAGAGCTTTCCACCACATAGCAAGCACAACGGAGTCGGGGCCGTTGCATCTCCGGTAAAAGTGGATCAAATTGGAAGAGAGCTTTCGTTGCATTGTCGTGCACCAGAAACTTTGCTCGGCGTCACCGTCTTTGCTTTTTTTTTTACCTGTTTAGCATAGGATCACCAGGAACCGCCAATAATTGTTTTAATGAACATAATGACGACCCAAATGGCTTCCTTAACAGATGAGGATGTTGGAATCGCTGTTACCCTTTATCTGTTGTCGAAATCATCGGGTGAGAAGAAAAGAAAGCGACGTTTTCCTTCACACCCGATCAGTAAAGAGAGAGGAAGTAGAAGGGTCATGGCAAAACTTTATCTACAACTTTGCGACGACCAGGATAAATTTTATAATTATACACATATGAGTGTGCCAAGCGCTATACTGCAAAGGCACACAAATTGGATAATTTCCCACGGCACACCTGACAATATCTGGCACAGTGGTTGAAAAACACTGGTCTATAGGATCTTCATAACTTTAACATAATAAAAGAGGCCGAGAACCCAACATGCTGACTTTATATTTCAAAGATAAAACAAAGAATTACATGATTCAATACATAAAAACGTCATATGACATATCAGTACAACACTTGGCTTGAAAATCAACTCTGAATTCAATAATTCGCATTATAATCCCTGTTTTCAGATATTGACTCTAAATTCTATAATCTGTAGTAAATGCCTGTTTTAAGATATTGACTTTAAATTCTACAATCTGCAGTAAATGCCTGTTTTACGATATTGACTCTGAATATTACAAGCCATGCTACAATGCTTGGTTCTAAATATTGTCTCTGAATCGAACAATCCATAACTGACCTTTTGAAACTTTGTCTTGTCTACATTTCGGTAGCACCGAAGTTTCAATCAAACTAACATGATAGAAACTTCCATTTCTGAACGTGATGTAGCGAGATGTTCCAAAGTTAAAATTACTAGTCAAAGTGAAGAAAGTTTCACAAGCCAGATCTGATAAATGTTGGAAACTCATAGAAAGAATAATTTATCCCCTATAACTTTGTAGACGTTAGTTTTCTCATCAAATCCTGTCCCATGTGATCACGGTTTATAGAAAGCTAATGTTTTGCCGTTCCTAACCCTAAAATCAAATCACGGAACATTCTCTTTGACCTAAAACTTAGTACAGGTACCAAGAATATAATTCAGGTGCTTACCCAAACCCATGCAACTTTTATGCCGCTGGATTTACTGATCTATCTCGAGTTTTTTAAACAGGTAGACATTCATGCTAATCAAAGAAATGATTCCCATTTTGAAGCTATGAAATCTGAGCACTTTGAAAATGCTAGTAGTGGTATTATTTTGTTAGACCTTTGCGCATAAAAAGGCACAAAATAGCATCTTCATGACTGCTCAAAGTTTGACGTCTAAATGCGCAATCTTAATGTGTAAATACACGTAATCATTATCAACAGTTC
This sequence comes from Elysia crispata, assembly GCA_033675545.1. Classification (NCBI taxonomy): domain Eukaryota; kingdom Metazoa; phylum Mollusca; class Gastropoda; family Plakobranchidae; genus Elysia; species Elysia crispata. Next base: position 9,174 of record JAWDGP010000766.1, on the reverse strand, counting down.
AGAGAACACAAATCATTCAAAGCAGCGGTTCTACTCACAAATTAATGAGGACACGCAAATGTCCCGACTGAACAAAAACTTCAATTTTTCTGACCTTTCGTTTCTGCGGTTGCCAGGGTCGTTCGACATAATAGTTTTGGTCACAGCAAACTTCCTATCCATGACAACAAGCATAAAAAAGGGTACCCTACCAGCATTTCCTGGCTTATATATAAAAATGTACAGCTTACGTGATTAATTTTTTTTTTAGATTTAAGCCAATTTTTTTCAAGGTCACTCAAACTGCCATCTGTCATTACCATAATTTAAAAATATACCACTAAAATAATATGAGACATTCATAAACTTAATCTGTAAATGTATTTAAATACAGGACTCCAAAATAAAAAAAAAAAAGATGCATCTGATGCCAAATCTTTCCATGCAAATCTAGTTTCTATATCTAGACTTAGATCTAGCTAAGTGTTGATCTACATCTGAAGCTAAATGAATAGCAGGCGGGCGGTATCCGCGCATGGCCTTCACGACCGCCATACGCGTTTAGGGCCGAGGAAAATCCGCTCCCTAAATGAATGGCGGGTACCATGATCACAGCTTACACCTTAAGACTCTAAGGAGCTAGAGGCTAAATTTAATAATAAAGGCTCTGTTACATGCAAAGAAAATGTAGTTTAGATTTTGCTCATTTTCGGATTCTTTCATACTTGAAATAAAAAATTGTCTTGCAGTTAGAAAGATATGAATGTTGTATTCATAAGATGGCTGTTTTTGTTTTATGAATGCCCTATAAATAACAAAATCAAGACAAGATTTGATGGTCATCAAATTGTTTCAAGTAGTTGTGGAAAATTTATAGACAGACAATCAAAATCACAGAGAGAAAGGAAATAATTTATTATAGATGGCTATATAGAAGGTAAAAGAAAGGGAAGGAAAGAATTGTACTTGACAGAGAATGAGACGCAGAGAGAGAGAGAGAGAGGGAGAGAGAGATAGAGAGAGAGAGCGAGAGAGAGAGAGAGAGAGAGAGAGAGAGAGAGAGAGAGAGAGAGAGAGAGAGAGAGATAGAGAGAGAGAGAGAGAGAGGAGGGACAAGGGGGGCGGGGGGAGGGGGAGATAGGAAGGAAAGAAGGGAGTAGGGAAAAATTTAATGATTTAATATTAGCAATACTTAGAAGTAAGTTACGTTACACCAACAGTTGCATAGAGACTCTTATAGATTTGAAAAAAAAGATATAATTATTTTCGGAATAAAATCAAGAACGATTAGGACAAATTAATGGTATTATTTTAGAGGAACCTGTATTATTTCACACAAAGTTCAAGATTACGATTCAGAATCCCTGAATTTTAAGTTTGATTAATGAAAAGTTTGAAGCTGAATCATAAAAAAATGTAAATCTAAGAAAATCCTGAATGAAACATTATATAAAAAAAAAAGTCGACCTTCTCAAATTGTCCCAGTTTAAAAAAAAAATTCATTTTTTTCAAAATAAGGTTACATTACTTCAGGAGGTGCTAAGGCTTTTAAAGCATTTTAATGCTTATCAACAGCAATAGTTGTAATGGTAGTAGAAGAAGAAGTAGTAGTAGTAGCAGCAGCAGCAGCAGCAGCAGCAGCAGCAGCAGTAGTAGTAGTAGTAGTAGTAGTAGTAGTAGTAGTAGTAGTAGTAGTAGTAGTAGTAATAGTAGTAGTAGTAGTAGTGGTACTATTTGTTGTGGTAGTAGTAGTACTAGTAGTAGTAGTAGTAGTAGTAGTAGTAGTAGTAGTAGTAGTAGTAGTAGTAGTAGTAGTACAGAAGCAGTGATAGAAGAAAAAGAACAATCGGCATTTGTATTAAATCCCAAGAACTAGTCTTAATATTCTCTTAGCAATGCAATATTCCATAGTATTTGGTAAATGTCTGAACATTTATACCATAGATACAGAAGTGGCTTTTTTACTATTTTTAGTGATAAAATTGTTTTCGCAAAAATTGTTCCATATGCAGATATCAAAGGGCAGCAACGATATACAATCATAGGTTGCAGCCGAGGACACATCACACTAAAGTAAACAGATTAATGTTTATAGCAAAGGTTCTCAACTTGTTCATTTTTTTTTATGCAAATCAACTCGAGACAATTTCTTCACATCATATGAAAGAAATAAAACAATTTTTTAGGTTTTGGGATCAGGTTTATTTACCTTGAAGGTTGTATGCTTTGACTACTCAGAGTAGTAACTCAAAATCGGTGACCTTCCCTTAAGTGTTTCTCTAAGTCTTACATGAGAAAAAGCCTACAGAATTTTTTAAAACAGAGCTAATGAGAACAATCATGGAGCTTTATGTGTATAAAACATGCCTGTTTAGCAACCAATGAACACAAATGTAAAAAGAATAAAGAATAAAAAACCTATATGTTGACATACTTATTTGTTGTATTTATATCCAAGAATTTCAATATAGCACCACAACAATTAGGACAAAGGAAATTTTTTTGATAACAGGCATCTTTGGAACTTTTTTTTTATAAAACATGGTACACCAAGAAAGATAAACCTTACATCACCACCTTCATCACAGTTTCTAATGCATTTTATCAGATTATAGAATGCATCTACCAGCAGCGAATGTAAATATTATTACCAAAGCTGTAGAGTAGTGAATAGTACATGTATATACATGAAGTAGCTCTGCATTGGCCTTCAAAACAATGTTTTTTACATTTTACCAACACATATGATACTTTTCATCAGACGCAAAGGTAGAGTCAAAACTAAACCATAAATTTAGATTCCTATTCTTGCTGTCTGTAAAACAAAGAAGATGATAAAGATTGGTAAGTAAAATTTTTTACACAAATTGATCGCTCCCATGTCAATTTCGTCACGCTACCTTGAACATTTGCAGCATTCAAAGAAGAAAACTTGTTTTATCTTATAAAGCATGCATATTGCTTTTTTTAGTGATACTCTTCAGTACCGTCTTGAAAATATAAATACTAACAGTATTTTCATATCACTAAATTCTATTTCACAGCTCCTAATTTTTTAGCCTGCTACTAATTCCGTAAAATAGAGAAAAACTATCATTTTCTAAATGGGAAAAATATCAAGGAGAAAATCTTCAAACCAGCATAATTTGGAAATTATCTGCACTGCAATAAGGTGAGGTTTTGCATAATAGTTTGGTTAAGGCAAATATCGTTAAATAGGGGGCCAAACAGATTGACAAGTTAAAAAACAAACACAGAAAAAGAGACTCATAATTCAGCTTAATTAATGCTGAGTGGACCGTACTAAAAAAAAGCTATTTATGAAATAATATCAAGGCAGAAGGCTGTGAAAAAACAGACAATTGTTTCAAAGACATGTCATTTGATTCAGAAATGCAATCACAAAGAGATCTTAAAGATACGAAGTGTAACAGATTAAGTATTTGAAGTATACAACAAATATTGTGATATTTCTTACTTTTAAACTTTTTCACCTTGTTTTCATTATAAGTTCTTGATGCAAAAATAAAAAAAGTTTGGAGCCACTGTCAGACAGCAAAAATCTTCACTATATCTCAGCTGCTAAAATCAATCCAATCATGGAAATGAAATGGTACACAAATTATCAACAGCTTCAGAGACAGGGGATGAAAAAAACAATAATGAGCTAGTTACGAACTGAACGTGGGACAACACGAAAGAAATATTAAACCAAAGAGAAGTGGGCTATGAGACATTTAATCTTTAAAGCCATAAAGTTAAAACACGGAGATCACTTTCATAACATAAGCTGTACCAAAAAATTTTTGCTGCAGTTTTTAAAATACCTCTTTTTTTCATTTACATGATAACCTATAAACAATATTGACCAACATGCTGACATTATTTTCCAATGTAGAGATCTATACAAATTAAGGCACCGCAATCACTGACATATTCAGGTAAATACAACAATAATTATCTCAAATCTTAATGGGACAAGATTTTCATTCCATTATTGAATAGCAGAATTAAACCCTCTAGGTTTTGGGTTTTGTTTTATTTTGGTCACAGTGACGCAATGGCATCGTCCATGCTCAACTTAACTTTCAAAATTTCCATTAAAGGTACATGACATGCCGTTTTTAGTGTAATGGCTTGGTACTAGGTGCACGGCAGACCATCAACATACGATGACGGAAGCTGGCTTTAGAGACAGTCTCTTGGAATCAGCCTGAATGGAGGAACACTTTCAAAAGTGTACTGTAAATAGATATAATGGAACCAAAAATGTTTTAATACATGACCATAATGGCCATCCACTTCAACAATAAAAAGAATGAACAAAGATACAGGCATGATATTTTATATCATCTTTTCAGCCTTTCAAGTATAAAAATTGTAGTGCAAACTCCGAAAACATATTACTAGAAATATTTTATTCCAGTGAAGTTAAGACAAAAAGCATATCATCCAAGAAAGTTGATGGGCACTTGAGTGCATAATTTTACAAAATTAAATTTTTTCATTGTATAACAAAAAATATGTCAGCTAAACAATAAATATTAGAAAGATCGCACCAATGGAAATCAAACTTTTATGTATAGGAGCTCAGTTGTATTTTTACCAGTAAGGTATATGTGAAGGTCCTAAAATCTCATGTCAGCTAGCCCTGCTCTCTTTCTTCTCAAAATCTTTTCGTTAAACATTTTTCATAATCTGATTGCCTTAGGGAATAAAAATTTCAAAATAATCTCAAATGCTGTTCTGTGAAATGGTTTAAGGATCAGGGTAAACCAACAAACAAGACAAAGTGACTGCATTTATGGAGTAAGAACTTCCAAAAAGTCCATGCAGCTTGGTGGTCATGCAAGTTGAGCACACCAGGTAAGTTAAATCAGTTTTGGGCCTCTGTGGCAGACATACGCAGGTTGATCGACTTTCTATTGACAATATACTTTTTTGTGATGATTTCAACATGATATGCCTTTGATGCACAAAATACGAATTTTTGCAGAAAAATTTTTGATCTTCAGGAGAGTAATCACCTGAAGTTGTAAGTACTGAAAAGATACATAAATAATCATCAGAGAACTTAAAAAAAAACAAGACATAACATGAAAATGATTGTATCACATTTTGGAGAATGGCATCTTAACATATTGCTTTGATAAGGTACAGAGGTACTGACTGAACATCAAGATGGACAAAAAATATTTTAGTTTGAGTTATTGACAGAGATAACATAATATATACATAACTGCATAAACATAACATGCAGGATCATAATATTAAGGACATGCAGAAAGATTAATCATCACACACACACACACACACACTCTCTCACACTCTCTCTCTCTCTCTCTCTCTCTCTCTCTCTCTCTCTCTCTCTCTCTCTCTCTCTCTCTCTCTCTCTCTCTCTCTCTCTCTCTCTCTCTCTCTCTCTCTCTCTCTCTCTCTCTCTCTCTCTCTCTCTCCCTCTCACATACAATGTTATTCACAAATAGCTGGAAACACAATTAACAATCATTTACTTAATAGTTGTTTTTTGTACTTTTAGATTGATTCTTTTTTTTTTAAATGATCTCAAGCTCTATAAATTCAACAGTACTTTTCATACTCTCATAATGCTGTCTTCTCCACTCATGTATCACATATTTGTCAACTCAATAATCAAACATGGTTGTTAATTAATGGTTCAATCTATTTGTACTTGTAGCTTTCTTTTTTTTTAACCTGCAACACAGTTATTTATTTCATTTTTTTTTTTACACATAAACTAAAGAAAAGCAAAAACTTTTATACCGTACTTTTTATGTTATTTTATATAAACAGATCACACATAAAGGGATTAAAAATTTAATTTAATTTCCTTTTAAATCCATTACCTTGAGTTGCAACTGAAAAAAAAAATCAACTACGGTTTACAATATTGTCATTGTAACTGTCTCAAAAAAAAAGATAATAATAATAATAATAGACTCAAATGTGCAATGGCACAGTTACTGAAGAAAGCTGTTGTTTTCCAACATCAAAGTGACTTCCAATTGTTGAATTGGAAAATTTTCTGAAGGATGAGGCTGGAAAGCTTGCAAATTATTCTTTCTGCATTAAAATTAGACAGAAACAAAAAAAATTCTATCAAAAACACAATATGGACACTAAAAGGAACATAATTATTCATTTTCCTCCTGTAATGACTTGACTTTACAAAAATCAAAGTTTGCCACACATCAAGTTCTTCAAAATCACACGACAAGGGAAAATCAATACCAAGGGCAAAGACTAAGTTTCTTTGAAAGATTTTTTAGCGAGCATGTTTCTTGCAGTAGGGTTTTCCTCCCTTGGCACAAAACTGTTGCCCCTCCAAATTTACTTGACATGTCTGGAAGGGAAGAAAAAACCAGTATTTATATTACCACAGATCATTTTTCAACAGTTTTGCATCTCAACATTTTTTCTACATAGTTTTTATCCTCAGTCTCATAAGAAAAGCTCTAAAACTGTAAGAAAAATTGGGGGGCAAAAAATATTTGAGGCACCATATAAAATTTTTTTTCCTTCAATAACATCATATTGGAACAGACCTTTTTAAAGAGTGTATTCTGTATCCTTTCTATTTTTTATTATTTTCCTATACAAAACTGAATTCACTTAAGGTTTGTTGTTTTTTTTTTTTACTGTCTATGTCTTTTCCTCTGGGTAAATTTTCTTCTTGTTTTTTTGTTTTTTTCCCTTTAGTATTACACATGCCAAGTCATGGATCATCGCGCCTCATACTTAGCACCTTTGAGCCATACCAATTAGTTTGAACCTTATACACTAACAGCAAAGTTAACTTTCATACTTTTTGCAAAGACTCAAAAAACCATAAGTAAATCCCCCTTGCTACATCTTTTCAGTCCCACAAATCTTTTAAGAGTTTAAAGTGACAAGTGAAAAAAAATCTAAAGTGATATTTATAAAAGATAAATTTATTTTATCTACCCAGGTTTTGCTCTCTACTGTTTTGTACCACTTGGTCTTCCTTCCTTTTTTTTTTAGGTGCTAAGTTTTATCACACAGCAAAGCAATCTAAAAACAAATTCCTTATAACATGCCTACATTTAGATTGTTTTCTTTTTGTTGTTAATAATTTTTTTTATAAGTTAAAAAAGCTCTATTAGAATAGTACCAAGAAGGCAGCTAACTTTTTTATATGTAATGCCATCTTCAAACTAAAACTGCAATTATTTTCTTTTTTTTTTTAATTCTCTGATAATGACATCAAATGCGATGATACAAAAAAATCTTTTGTATTATTATTTGCTTAGTTGTTTTTTTTTTTTTTATAAAATCACATCCAAAAATAAATTAGATAACTTTTTAATCAAACGTAAGTAAACTTATTCAAAAGTTCTGGAAATTTTTAACTTAATGCCTGCATGGTTCTGTGAAATTTTGAAAACTTCATGAGTTTTATGTTTTCTTTCAGTCGAATTTTCTACACGGCATATGTAGAAATAAAGATTTCTCTTCCTTCAGCATAGAACTACATCAGTTTCCTCAGTAAAAACCAACTGAGAAGTGGCAACTCTCGAATTGAATCAAACAATGTTTATTTTGTTTTGTTTTATGGGTTGCTGTTCTTGTTTTCTATTATAACCATTTTTTACGAAAGTGTTTTGAAACTATTTGGAGGCAAAATGGTATGTATAATACACAGTTAGACAGATCTAGTCTAATGCCTCAATTTTTTTACCTTCCAGCTCTCTGGAGCATTAAGATTTTTTTTTGTCACTGAAAAGTTTGTAAACCTTAGGCATGAGTATGGGGCCAGGCTCTGTTTCTCAAAAGCACCCAGTGTAAAGTAACACATTTGGTTGAACCAGAAAGAAACAAAACGGGAAGGAGAATGCAAAAAAGCCTTCTCTCAAAAAACACTAAAAAAAAATCGTGTCTTTGAAAGACTGGCTAGCCGCACATAAGCCATTTTCAGGTTTACTGTGTTACACAGCAACAAAGCTAACAAGTGCAAAGCCCACACACAAAAAAGTGAGAAAGTGCTGATTTTGTTGATCAACATTTCAGAGAAAAGCATTATGAAGAATACAGCTGCAAAGTCTTGGGAAAACCTTTCAAGTGCTATGAGCACATGTTATACATGGAATTATAAGTAGGTCTGTATGGATTTTTCTACACAACATATAACAGCAACATAATGCATTCCCCCTTCAGAGGCTATACACGATGACTTGTATTGAATGACTACATTGAATACTGAGCAAACCAAATATAGCACTAATACGAACATACTCCATATGATTTGGGTCAAAGACAACTATTTTCCTACAAACTCCTGCAAGTTTAGGGCTATCCTGATTCCTAGAACAGACCAGAGATGTCTTTACCTGGGATGATCTAAATCATACATGCTAATCCTTTTCTACACTTTCTAAATAAAAGCTGCTGAATATTTTTTTTCAAGAAGTTAAATTGAAATCCTCATTTTTTCCTTATCTAAATCAGAAATATGAAATTTCCAAAAATTGAAATACTCTCTGAAAAGGTGAAGTAAAACTGCATTTTTAAGGCTGAAACATCATTTAACTCAATCATAATTAATTCTGAATCTCCTGATGGATTTGCCTAACAATGAAAGCTAGCTTAAAGCACTCATTCATACTCTTATGGCTTTTCCTAACATTGCAGATATTAAAGTTGGTGTAACACACTCATATATATTTTTTAATAAATTTTTTTCTAATCTTGCAGACATCAAGATAGGCCTAAAGCACTCAGGTCCTAATTTTTGAAATCTGTCCATTATTCACTCCATGATTATGATAACTACTAAGCAAGGACAAATTTTTAAAATACATTCCTGGATTGTTTACATGAGATTTTCTTAGCACTGCATCCTGGTGAACAAAAATTATTGAAATTGTAACAATTTTTAATATAATCATAAGAATGCTGAAATATACTTGTAAAAAGGTTCAATATCCCCTGGTAAATTCAGTCCCTACGACAAAGAGCACATTAATGTTTTTTACATTTCTGAAACATGATTTAAGTTTTTCTTCACATACTGTTTTTTTCTGACCATGCATACATGCACACACACTCATGTTGAATAAAGAATTTTCATTTTTTTTTTTCTATCCTCATACCTGACATGCAAGACAATCATCAAGAAAAAATAGTTTTCTTTTTAATTTTTAAATCCCAAACATA
>JAWDGP010000765.1:0-30994 GCA_033675545.1 Elysia crispata | reverse complement strand
GCAACATACACGCTAAGTCCTGATCAATATGAGGAGTACCAATATACCACATCACAATACTAGCAGCATTCGTATACTATTTCAAGCTTGAACAACCAGTTTAAAAACAAAAAAACAACAAAACATCGATTTCTTTATTTGCTGCCACAATGCTGAGTTGAACTTTCCTTCTTTCAATTGTGTTAATTAACTTCTCTTGCTGTATGCTGCATGCGAATTACTATACATGTACTATGCAAGCTATCATCATTCAGTTAAAAAAGATGAAAAAGACCATGAAAAAGATTTTTTTTTTTTTTTTACAATTATGTTCAGTTATACTTTCCGCTTAGCTGCGTTAATAAAACTTCTTCTCTTGCTATATGCATTGTACTCCATTTCTTAATTGTGTACCGTTGATGTTTATCCCAAGTTTTTGTCTTGTCAAAGTTACATTTAAGATATTATGTAGTCGTTTATCGTATACCTTACCTCAATGTGATGATCAAACGTTCCTCGGGTGACAGTGGTTTTCGGAAGTTGGTGGATCTCTTCTCCAAAAAAGGTCCAACCTTTTGTAGGAAACGTAGGTGTCATTCTTATGTATGACAGACATTTCTCCTCTTCTGAAAGAACTTGCTTCATTAAATGATGATATTCACCATAATTAGAACGACGTTGGTTTATTTTATGAACCCAGTAACGTCGACTCTTCACTCTTCTTTTGCTCAACCAATATAAAACCATCCACTAAAATATTTCTTCGTCCATCTTGGCCAGACACTGGGCTAGCTCCAAAAAGGGGATTCTACTCTGTTTGCACGTTTAGCTTTAATATTACGGGAGTTACAGGGAAGGAGAAGTTCCTGGCGAACTTAGCAGCAAAGCTAAGACTGGATTTCATGTTTCTACAAGAAACTTATATAGACAACACCAGGAGATTTGTAAACCTCTTAGAAGAGTTAGGTACAGTAGAAGGAACTTACAGCGCAGGCACGAGCAACAGCAGAGGAGTCTGCACACTACAGTTTAGCGTAGTTCATAACTATAAAATTACGGACACCAACCAGGACAAGGAAGGAAGGTGTACCATAGCAAGAATAAAGAATAGAAACGGGTCGCAAGAAATGACCCTAATAAACACATACGCTCCATGTCACAAGCAAGAGCAAAGAGAATTTGTTAAGAAAATGCATCACAAGCTAGAACACTTCCACAAGAATCAGAAAATGATTTGGGGAGGAGACTTTAACGTCGATTATAGAGAGAACACTATAGAGTCTCGCTCCCTCCTTGACCCTACACAGAGTTTCAAGCTGCTAAATACGGCAGAATCATTAAAAATTTCAACCCCGCAACACACCTTCAGGATTAGAGACAATAGGGAACACACGCTAAGGAATCTGGATCGGTTCTACATACACGAATCGTATAGAACCTTCAAAACACATCACACGGAGGTGCATAAGTTTTCGGACCACTTAGCGGTCGTGTTAGAGATAGGCAAAAATGAAGAAGATGGAAAGAAAAGGAAGTCGGCGTATTGGAAACTAAACAATACCCAACTGGGAAGAGCAAAAGATAAAGAAGCCATAAACAGACTAGTAACTATATGTAGAGAAGAGGAAGATAAATGCCCTGAGCGAGCGGTGGAAATTTGGATGAGCACAAACCATCTGATTAAGAGAGTGAGCCAAGAATTGGCCATAAGAGAAAGCAAGAGGAAGAGAGAAAGAACGAAGGAAATACTAACTCTGCTGGAAACAACAGAGTTAGAAAAAGAAAGAAGAATCATGTTGCAAAAAGAACTGGACGACATGGAAGAAGAGAGGTACAGAGGAGCAGCAATCAGATGTAAGGTGGATATGGAACAAGAGGATATATCAACCAAGCACTTTCTCGCCAGGGAACAAAATGTACACAGAAATAGGAACATAAACGAAATTAAAAAGAAAGACGGGGTAGTAACAACCAACATAGATGAAATAAAGAAACAATTCCAAGAGTTCTACAAGGAATTGTACACAGAGGAAGGGCTACAAACGGAAAGGAAACAAGAGGAATACCTAAGTTAGGAAGATAGAAGAGGAAGAAAAGGAGAGAATGGAAAACCCCTTCACAGAGAATGAGATAGCCACAGCAATTAAAAATCTAAACAAAAATAAATCACCAGGTCCTGATGGACTAACAAACAAATTTTATAAAACTTTTCAGGGCCAGCTGGTCCCCATACTGAAAAAAGTTGCGGACCAAGCAGTAGAAAGAGGCAGACTTCCAAAAGAGATGAAGCTGTATAATATAACGCTACTTCCAAAGGATTCAAACAATAGGACGGAAGTAAGCAACTACAGGCCAGTCTCATTGTTAAATGCAGACTATAAAATAATAAGTAAAATATTAACAGGTAGGCTACAGCCAGTAATGCACAAACTGGTACACGAGGATCAACAGTGCGCAGTGAAGGGGCGCAAAATACAGAACCACCTCCATAACATCAGAGAAATCATAACATACTGCAATGTAAAAGGAATACCGGCTAGGATTTTGAGTCTAGACCAGGAGAAAGCCTTCGACAGAGTGTCGCACTCATTTCTCCACAAAGTCCTAGAAACGAGTAACTTAAGCAAGTATGTCAGGGATTGGATTCGAACCCTATATGACAAACCCTGTAGTCAGGTAATAGTTAACCAAGAAATAAGTGAGGAGTTCACTTTAACTAGACCAGTGAGACAAGGGTGCAGCTTGTCACCACTGCTGTCCGCAATAATATTAGAACCTCTGATAGAAAGTATTAGACAGGATAGAGAGATAAAAGGAATAAAAATACCGGGAGGGGGAGAACAGAAAGGCAAAGCCTATGATGCTAACATCAAAGGATAGCTCCATCATCAGAATTATACAAAAATTTGAAGACTCTGGAGAAGCGAGTGGCAATAAAATCAACATTGCCAAAACAAGCATCATGAACATAGGACCGGATAACAACAGGCAAACCCCTCCACTTAATTTAAAAGTAGTGAAAGAAATGAAAATATACGGGCTCCATTTCACGAATCAGAAAGAGCAAACCACGATTAAATCGTGGGATGACCTACTGGTGAAATGCGAGAACAAGTGAAAGCCTACGAAAACAAGCAATAGACAATCTTTGGAAGAGCGAGAATCGTAAATAGCAAGATAGTTCCTCAGGTATTATACCAGCTAAATATATTCAGACCTCCTCCAAAGTTTTTCACAGAGTATAGAAAAATAGTTTGGCCCTTCCTCAACAAGAAAAAAGCAAGACGAATAAGCAACAGAGAGTTAACGATGGATTATGAGGAGGGAGGACTAAGGCTACAAGACATAGAAGTCAAAGCAACAGCAATGAGGATAAAACATAACAGAGGCGATAAATAATAAGGATAGGTTCCCACTAGTGGAGTATTTTTTAGGATAAGATCTAGTTAGATTCACTCCACTAAACAACGGGAAACCTCATTGCTTTAAGAGAATCAACAGCCCTTTCCACCAAGACCTGAGAAAGGCAGTTAACAAACATCCAGATCAAATAGGAGACATGAAACCTTACCTGGCTATATTACCTAAGCCAGACAAGCCACTCTACGAAAAGATGAAGCTAGTGTATAGGTATAGGATAGTAGAAGTAGATGAGGCATTCAACTTACACAGACACAGTCTAACAAATAGGACCAAAGAAATTACCTATAGACTGCTGTATAATACAACCCCAATACAGATAGGGGCGAAATGTAAGTTCTGCAATGAACAACAGACAAAAGCCCACATGTATGGATTGTGCAGAGTATGGAAAGGCGCGAGGCTAGAATTACAAAGGAAAATTAAGGAAATGACAACCATAACAGAGTGGGACATATTAAAAATTTTACTAATCAACATCTTCCCATACTTTGGAAGAGTGACGCCCAAGATAATAGAATTGGTGCACAAGTACAGACGGTTAGTATGGGAACTAACTCTCAAGCAACTGCACCACAATGCACAGTATACATACGCCAACCTTAAAACCATCTGCTCGATTAACATTCAAAAATGGAGCGCAAAGTGGGAGTAGACACAGCCTCTCTCCAAATAACCCAGCAGATGTAAAATAACCAACGAATAGGGAATAAACTTTTTTTTATAAAGAAGAAATACAACCTAAATTGAATCACCCAATAAAATACTAATGGTCTTCGTTGAAAGAAAGTCTTTGTTTGTTTATTTCTGTCCAACTGGTAGACGTCTGGATAGTTGTGTCAAGGTGGAAGATGTGAAAAACCAATGTTGTAATGAACAAATAAAAGTACTACCAATCTTCGGAGAAAGGAATTACTGAGTTAATTTGCCCTTGGTGCTAGCCGCCGTGTGTGTTTGTGATCGAAAAGGATAAGTTAAGCAATATTGTATTCCAATATCAATAAAAATACTACCAACCTGGAGAAGAGAAGCTATTGTATGAGTCAATTGTCATTTCGCTGTCCCTTTGTTGTCCCTTTGTTGGAACCCCTTGTATTTTTTTTCCGAGGTATAGAGCAAGTAATACCAATAGAAAGAATGAATAAGAACCAGTATAACACGGCACTCTTTTCTTTCCACAGGAGTACGAGCAGAAAACAGAGGACCAAACCCAAACCCCACAACCCCAGTTAACCTCTATTCTGCAATTTGCTCCACAGGGAAAAACAAAGAGAAATAGAAAGAAAGGGATACCACCGTAAATTTTTTTTTTTTTTTTTTTTTGTATATAACTCATGTTAAATGCTTGACAATCTATAGTGATGGAGTTGCCAGTCAATACAAGGTAACTACCAATACACATATAATGATGTGTTGATTTAGCTCAAGTTTCAATGAATCTTTCATGACAGGGACGAGGAAGCTTTCACGATCCGACCCTCCTGCCTCATCAACCTCAGTGATGTTATTATGGAAAGGAGTAAGATTGTGAGACTGGCATTCTGAGCCAGGCACTGAAAAGGGCGACCCACCAGGGCCTTAATTTTGCCTCAGCAAAGGACATGGTATACTACCTTGAAAAAGCTTTAGGGAGAGAGAACAGGTATGTTTTCTTTTCATATAATTTTGAGAATGTCAGATAAACTGAATTTAAATTGAGCAAGATAGTATTTGCCTATACTTGATAGCTGTGATGAATTATTTAATACCAGAAAATACCTCCTGGTCCCCACCATTGGAAACTCCTCTGGATGAGGACATACAGACAATTCCTGGCACTAGGAAGTACCACCAATTTCAGGCTTTGGAAGAATATGTGATACAGGCACCGCGGCTTTCCTGTTTCTGCACAGAGTGCCGAGAGGGAAGACCAGCCCAGTGCCTAAACCTTGTGGGGCCATACACGATATAATTGTAAACCAAGGCAAAGTTCTAGAATTTTGGGAAAACTTGGAAGAAAATACTGTATAGTGCGTATAGACACCCTCTAGGTCTACATGTATTTGCAATACTATAATGATGTTGATTCCTTATATTCTTGGTTCTATCCACATCAACAGAGGATAGAGGCGCGACTGTGCAACAGCCCGAGGACATGCAGCCAAGCCAGTACTTCAGCTTATTCTGCACTGAGGAACGGTGGCAGCACTTTGTGATAGAAACAAACCAGCAAGCCAAAGACCAGGGTCCCCACAGAAAGTGGATGCCGGTGACAGTTTCGGATCTCAAGGCCTTTTTTGGCAAGAATATAGATCTAGATCTAATTGCTTATTATTCGGTTTGTTACAAATGTAAAGGAAGATAGTATTTAGCTGTACCAAGACAGTTCCAAGTCTGTGTTTCATTTTTATGGAGGGGGTTCAGCTTTTATTTACACCAGTCTGTAAGGTATCAATGAGGTTAAAAAAATTATTTTTTTTATCTCCTTTTAGGTGGGCAATTGGCATAATGCTAGAATGTGCAGCTTGAAATTATAGATATGTCCAAATCTGGTTACTGGTTGGGTTTGTGTTGGTACATGCATAATGTGACCAGCCGTTAAATTTTCAGATTTAAGTCTCAGGACCCGCTCAATATATAAACAAATTGCTGACGTTGGATGTAAAGATACCAGTCAACATCTTTCCCTTTATGAAAACAAAAGAATATTGTTTTGATCCAGCAAATTTTGCAGTTTGCTGTCTACAATTCATTTTCAGAGTATCCAGAGCAGTTGTCTGAGTGGCATAACAATAAACACATGACTGTAGCTAAAATCACAAATATAGATTGAATTACGATTTTTTTTTTTTTTTTTGCAGGTCTAATGCTGGGCATGGGCATTCTAAAAAACAATGTCTACTCGGATTATTGGAGGACCTCCACGCGCCTCTTCTTGACGCAGTTTGGAAAAGTCATGCCTCGTGATCGGTTTTTGATCATCTGGCACTGGCAGTACCTCCACCTAGCCGACAACGCTCCCCAGGGGGATAATCCTGACAAGCTGGCCAAGCTCCGTCCGATGCCGACACACCTGAACCACGTGTTCAAGGAAAACTACATGCCTTACCGTGACGTCAGCATCAACGAGTCGATGGTAAAGTTCAAGGGTCGGCTGGGCTTCCGCCAGTACCTCCCAGCCAAGCCCATCAAGTGGGGAATCAAGATCTGGGCTTTGAGCGAGAGCACCACTGGTTACATGAGCAAGTAAGGAAGTCATTTCTGTTTTCAAGTATTTATGAAAACTGAAAATTACAGTTTCTTATATTTTATTGAAATAAATTATCTCCCAAAATATATTCTGATTTTCCTTTCTAAAATTTTGATAATAAAAATATATATGCTTTCATTATTTTTTTTCTTTTTCTGTAAGGGTCATACTTTATTCTTCTTCATTCAAGTTTAGTATATCAAGATACATTATGAAATCAAGAACGAGTAACTCCTTTGTTTTTATACCCCTCACCCCCAACATCCCCAATTTTTTTTTCATCCAATTAACCTTGTGGCGCCATACCATCACACTGGTATGCGCTTCCACATGGATAATTTTTATACTGGCGCGCCCCTCCTCCAAGAGCTGGCCACTTTGGGGATTGGTGGTTGTGGGACAGTCCGTGCCAACAGGAAGTTCCTCCCAACAGAGCTTCTGCCAAAGCGGGTGCGTCTGGACAAGCACCAACACCAGAGTGCGCAGGCAGGAAATCTCACAGTGTGTGTCCTGTCAAACTTCCATGACCCCCAAAGAACAGGAACAGTCAACCAGCGGAGTGGGCAGCAGCAACTGGTGGAGGCCCTCTCTGAATATCAGGGCTATATGATGGGGGTTGACCTGACTGACCAGATGATCGGATATTATATGCAAAACCACAAGTAATTTCATGTTTCTTACTTTCTTTACAATTAGTGCCACATTTTTCAAAACTGCCAATGAAAAGTGGTGTCAATTTTCCGTAAATTTACACATTTTCATTTTTTTTTTTTTTTTTTTGGAAAGTTTGCTGGTCAGAGTTAAGTAAAAATAGGCCTTCCAAAAAAATGATCCAGATGTCATCACTGAATGATGGGTGAGAGAAAAGCTGAACGCTGAGGAATTTTTGTTTTGTTTGCAGGTCAAGTAAAAAGTGGACAAAGTTAAGAATCAAGATTGAACTTTTGTGACTGCTTATTATGTTTGGTTTTTTTTTCAATTTATATGCGCAAATATCACTCTTGATGAGAGTTTGTGTTTTTTAACGTCCAACATCAGCAGCTATATAGGCTATATTGTGGACGGGTCTCAAACCCAAAAAATATAGTTTGGTTATGATTTGTAAATAAATATGATTTAAAAAGCTGATTAAAAATTCAGTTGGTCCTAAGTGAATGTTTACATTCCTCTTCCGCCATCTTGGAATCCTTATGAAACGTGTTTTGTAAATTTTCACTCTATTTCACTATTTTGACCACCTGTGCCACACAAAAATAGCGAAAATTTGGATTCGAATGTTTATAGGATATTAGAAATATCTGGCGACGAAGCAGAGGACTGGTTTCATAGTGATGAGGACATTTTTAAGAATGAAAGTGATGACCCAGATCACGATCCAGTCTAGCCATTACAAGACCAAAGGTAAGACCTGCAACTCGCCGAAATGTTTGTGAATATTCCTAGTCAGAATAAGGTTACAAAATGCAAACTCCCTTATTATATTATCATTTAGGCACCCTTTTCTTTATTCAGTAAGAGCGCTTAGTCCACATAGATCTAGATCTAGTTCCAGTCTGCTGACTCATCCGAACCAGGAAGTTAGGATCAAGAATGTAAAACACAGATCTAGATTTAGATCTGATAAAGACAATGGAAAAGGCGAAATGTGCACCTTTATATTTAGTGACAGGTTTTATATTTCTCTTTCAGTCTCTGCAAAATGGATCATGGGTTGTTGCAAGTTTTCCTGTCAGGACAGTTTCAGCTGGCAAAAAATATTTGAGAATAATGAGTTCAATGTCATATTTTGTTGCTTTTTTTTTATGTCATTCTTATTTTTAAAGTTTGTTTTGATTGATATCCTAGTATGATCTGATATGGTAGAATTTAGAATTAAATATTATTATAAATTGCATATTTTTTATACTCTACAGGAAATTTCGCCCAAGTCAGCACAGCTGCGAAAGCACTGGAAAGAAAATGAGCCTGAGAAATATCAGGCTTATTTAGAGCGACAGAGGCTACTGAATGAGCAGCAATGAGACAAAAAAAAAAAAGAAAAGAAAAGTTGGCCAACGAGGTGCACACCAGGGACATGTTCGAAGTAAAGGAGCATGAGGACAAGTTAAAACAGTAAATTCTATTTAATTATATTTTCTTAGGAGAACTTCAGTTCTTATTCATTTGGTGACTACTTCTCTTCCAGGGAATCCAAATAGAAAAGCAAAAACACTATTTGGATTTATTACTATTACTTCAAGAGCACTGCATCCTTCATGGATCCACTTGAGAGTCAGTTTGTTTACCTGTCACGTGTTCAGTCTAAATATATACGTTGTGCGCTACATTTTGCTTTCTTGTCACTTCACCTTCAAGCGGGGATTATCCCGAGAGGACTGTTCCTAAAATCTAAACCCTCCGCTATAGATAGCAATGCTGTGTTAGAAAACACATGGAGACGCGCTACACAAATAACATCACTCCATCTTGTCGCCACACTCGCGTCTCATTACCAATCACGCCAGGCAGAACTGTTTTCCCATCTTTATAAAATGCTTTTCATCTTCCAACACAAGACCAGTAAAAAAGACCACAGAAGGATATTACTCTTCTTGCGAGCACTGTATCTCCAAGCCAAAACAACGTGGATTCTTATCACCCAGAATAAAACGAAGAAAATACTACATGAACTACAAGAACAAGTCCAGACAATGGGGACATTACCTCTTCTTCTCACAAATTTTGAACTTTCACCCCTTTGTAACATCTACACTGAAGACATCAGAAGATCTCTAAAGCGCCCCACATACCTGCAAGTGAACTGGGGCAATTGACTGGATACAAGTCATTTGCCCAAGTTTACCTGTAGGTGTGTGGTAATACTGGAAAGTTGTGCATGTGATTTAGGCCAAGTTTGACTTGTAGGAGACCAGACTCTGTTTGGTTTCTCCAGAAGATGACAGACTTCAAAAGTTCTATGACTATTTGCTCAAAACATACATCAAGAGCCACTCCCTATTTCCACCCACATTGTCGGCTAGTGTGACCGTCTCTGAAGAAAGAACCACCAACGGATGTGAGTCTCGTAGATCGTCTACAAGAAGTGGTATTTGAAAATAGCTTCAAATTGAAAGGAAGTACGAAAAAAATCAAAGCAAGTGACCTGAAGAAATACAGATGGGAAGAAGAAACAATGGCCATGTTTGATGCAGGTGATATATCAAGAAAAAAATTCCTACAAAGAATTTGCTGTTCCAACTTGCCAGCAACCAATATCTTATAAAAATGTGCGACAGACTTGTATATAGTTTTAAATCTTCAACTTTCAATGAAACACTGCCTTTGGAGAATTTTATCCATTTAAACAAGCCTTCATTAAAACACAACATTTCTAATGCAGCCCCATTTGCGAAAACAGAATCGTAAATGTGACAGTCCCAAGCCTGAAATGCAGAGGGGAAATGTTGAATACATATTTCACTAATCGATCAACACACTCGAACATATTTTTTCCCGAAATGGCGCGGTCATTTTTGTATGTACAGTTTTGCCGGAATTTGTATGCTCCAAAAATGGGGACAATTCGGAAGAAAAAAAAATGCCGGAAATTGCATACACTAAAATAAATATTGCCGGAAAACGAAAGCTCCCGCCAGCTCTTGGCCGACGGTGGGCACAGGAAATGGGTGTGCCTTGGGGGTAGTGGGGATTTTTTAACTGGACCTACAATTATTAATATTTATCGTAGACAAAAACTAAGGACATATTTGAAATCAGCGACCTCAAATTAACAGAGTCGCGCGGAAGTTTCCTGTTCTTTAAAGTATTTTGAGAAATAATTTTTTTTAAAATTCTTGTTAGTGCTAGCCTGCTACGCCTATGATACAGACATAAAGAAGTGTAGAAGCTCTAGTCTATCATTCGATGATTCTGTCGAGGCGAATTAAAATGGCATCCTGGTCTAGAGACTGTTTTAAAATTTATCGAACTATACAAATCCTATGAGTGTTTATGGCGTATCAAATCCAAGGAATACAGTAATAGAATTTTAAAAGACAAGGCATACGTGGAAATGGTTCATGTTGTCAAAGAAATTGACAGTAGTGCTAATCGCGAGACAGTAACAAAAAAAATCAATGCCCTCCGGACCAATTTTCGAAAGGAACTGAAAAAGGTAGAGAGCTCAAAAACGTCTGGTGCAGGCGAAGAGGAGATCTATGTGCCTAAACTGTGGTATTACCACGAATTGATGTTTCTACGAGACCAGGAGTTGCCTAGATCAGCAACATCAAACAGCGGTGCCAGACATCAACCTATGCCTGGTTCATTACAACAAAGAAAGGACACTGAAGGAAATTTTTTGGTAAGTAGGTATATATATAGGTTGATGTGGATGCAATCTTTATTTTTGTTTGATTCTTTACTTCCTTGTTCAGGACACTTTTACTAAGCACCTTGAAAGAGGCTGCTTATCAACCTTACATGTTTAAGATCTTATGGACCTTTCCTTTCAGATTTTATTTTACTGTTGTAGTGGACAATATGTGTACACGCATGATTGAGTTCTATCATTTCATCAGGCCTACCTTTATTATTAGTTAGTTTTATCTGTTTTCATTCAATGTTGATAAAGTGCAAAAGCACTCACGATCACATCATGTATGGATAATTTTTTTTTAATTGCATTAAATATTTCGATTTGAAATGTCAGCTTGTTCTTTTTTTGCCTTTCCAAGATATACTACTACCACCACCACTACCACTACTACTGCTACTGCTACTACTACTACCACCACCACCACCACTACTACTACTACTACTACTACTACTACTACTACTACTACTACTACTACTACTACTACTACTACTACTACTACTACTACTACTACTACTACTACTACTACTACTACTACTAATAATAATAATAAGAATAAGAATAAGAATAATAATAATCATGATAACAACAATAATAATAGTAATAATGATGATGATAATAATAATAATAATAATAATAAGAAGAAGAAGAAGAAGAAGAAGAAGAAGAAGAAGAAGAAGAATGATAATGATTAGAATTAATAGTAATAACGATGATGCTACTGCTACTGCTACTGCTACTACTACTACTACTACTAAGTCAAGAATTGCAAGACGCCGCGTGATTGGCAAACTGCGTGGAAACCACTACATTGGGACAAACTACATCTAATTGGATGGCTCCAGTAGAAACAAACTTACATTCAAATATTATTGGTTATACTGAATAAACGAATGAAACTCAAAGCGTCTCCTGTTATGTGATATAGCGTGTCTGTTTTATGTGTATAAAAGTCGTACCTGTCCTCTACTTGCCACACAACTACTCTGTCTATCGCTCTGACAAGTACTGCATATTATATTACAAGATACCATTTTACCCGACACGATGCTGAGCTATCTTCAAAAAGCGAACCGGGCTGTCCACCACATTGTCCTGACACCCGATGATGTTCACCCTGTGGCCGACCGGTCCCTGCTTCAACCAATGAAGCAGGTCTATGATCACAATGGAGAGGCAAAACGTCACTCTGTTCACGGGTTTCTCATCAATACACCTCTGGATGACGAGGAAGTCCTGACCACTACAGTTCTAAAGTGGGTGATACCTGGAGAAATCCTAAAGAACATGACATTCGAAGGAAAGTCTTTGATAAACAAAATCAAAGAGTTTTTTAACAGCAATCAGGTGGCTGTGTGGCTACACGACACCGACGTGCCTGACCAAAAGTGCAACGCTAGGAAAGGGCCACATTTCCACGTCATAGTGGAATCCACCACACCCAACTCGCGAAACTTAAAGACCTTTGGCGCACTTCAAACAGCGTGTACCAAGTTTGCCTGTGGGATGTATGTAGCAAGGTTACTACAACCCCGGACAAGGTGTACTTGTATCAGCTGCAAGACAGCGAAAAGACATTCTTAGGCACCAACTCTGCTTTTTGCCTAGAAAACATCAAGGCCTTGCTCGACGTTGACGGCCAGGTAGACGGCTTTGATGAAAAGTCGGGAGTTCGATTCTACGCGAACATCCTGGAGAATATCAATCCAGCCTTACTACAGGAACAGCCTTCGACGTCGGGCATAAAACGTCCAGCGCCTACAGACCAACCCCACAGGAAACGAAACAAAAACACTGACAACCTCTATCTGCTGAAAAGGTGCATTGAGCAAAATCCTGATGTGGGGACGCTACAGGAGATGGTGATGCTTTATCGCAACACCGAAGATTACCAGGCACTATGTGACATTTTCTTCGACCAGCGGGCTGACAAATCGTCGCCCATATCACGTAAGGGCGTATGCGCAAAATTACCGGTTTTGAGTTATCGATACCACCCGATTCCTTATGCCTTATCTTGTCTCAAATCGGCATGACGATACTGCTAAAACTGGCAGAGTTATTCAATAAAATTATAATGCCCCATAGCCCATTTTCACTAAATGAGTTTTCACGTAAGGCCTTATAGTAATTTACGCCTTTACGTGACAACCACTAGCAATAGAATCTAACGATATTCTTCTTCACGCAAGGGCGTAAACGGCCTTACGCCCCTACGTGAGATTATTGATGACGCTACGTGTGACACAGAGGGAAGGCGCACAGCTTTTGGATAACCTAAACTGCCACTACTGCGCAACACATCTACACAGTGGAAGCACCGCCATGCTGTGTTAGATTTACGCGCGGCAAAGCTTTGATTTTTGTATAATACATCTTAAAAGCTTCAAGGCTTTGTCTTCACAATGTTTGCATAGCCTTCTCCCACAACTGCTCGAGTCTACCAGATATAGATCTAGGAATTAAATTTGGCGAGGGAAAGTACTAAAGTAATATAATAAGATTTGAATCCATAATACTTACTATATGTGTATTTCTTTTATTTCTGCATTTGCTCTCTTATTTCATTCCAGCGTGGTTCTATTTTTGCTGATCAGATTATCTAGATCTAGACCTACGGAATTAATAGCTTTGAATAAGTCAAAGCGAGTTCTTCGAGCAACAGCAAAATGGTATAATATATTTGTCTGCATGCAGCTTTTTTCTACCGAATTTCTCATTTCTAATTTTAGGTACAACATCATGGAAGTTGACACATCATCGGATGATGACATGCCGCTGGCAGATCTTTTACCATTAGCATAATAGCAAGTTCCAGTAAACTAAAATTAAGTGATTCTAAGACAAACGAAACCTCTGAGATTGGAACTTCAGAGTCTGATTATGAATTAAGTGATTATGACGATTCAGATGCCGATCCAACATTCAAACCAGGCAGGTGTCAGGCACGTCGTTGTAAAGAAGATCTTTTTGCTGCGTGCGAGCGCTGCAACATTCTCCTCTGTTACGACCACTTTACTGAGGACACTGACTCATGTGATCATGGGAGACCTCCAAAAGTCATGAAGAGTATGAAAAAGAGAACAATAGAAGAGCCCCAGTTTGTTGCAGTTGGGTATCAGATTGTTACCCAGCCAGAGAACTTTACTGTGGAAGGTGCCCCTAAGGAAATAACAACGCCAAAGCTTCAAGAAAACAAACAAACAAAAAGAAGCAAAAAGAAAGAGAGCGCGAGGAGAAGAATATCTGAGTCCAAATACCAAAAAACTAGTGGGTGATCGTAAGATGGGAGTAGGGTGTCAATCTTCAAGTTGTGAAAAGGCAGGACGAAAATGTTTCACAGTAGCAGAAAATAGTAGAGCAGATGTCTTTAAAAGCTTTTGGGGGCTTGGTGACTTCCGTCTTCAACGGGAATTTATTGCCAGGCACGTGGAACGTTTCCAGGCTAAACGAGTCACTAACAATTCACGCCGCCAGACAACCCATAAGTATTACCTGACTGTTGATAATACAAGGACCCTCGTATGCAAGAGGATGTTCCTTAGCACCTTTGGTATCAGTGAAAAGGCTGTTAGGGTGGCCATTGGAAAAGTTACCCCTGAAGGGGCAGTGGAAGGGGAGAGGAGAGGTGGAAGGATGTCAGCAACTACCAAAGAAAGAGACAGAAGGATTGCCGAGGCAATAAATAATCACATCAACAGGTTTCCTACAGTAGAGTCCCACTACTGCCGATCAACAACAAGCAAAGAGTACTTGCATCCAGGCCTGAATTTGCCCAAGATGTATAGGATGTTCATTGAACAGTATATCGGATCCGATGCTCCAAGTTTCAGCACTTATTGCAAAGTTTTCAAATCAAAGAATCTAGCTTTCCATCATCCAAAAAAAGATCAATGCTCCCTTTGTGTTAACTTCAGGGAAGGAGACCAGGCAACCAAGGAAAACTTATCGGAATGCTTCCAAAGACATATTGCTGAAAAGACCAAAGTCAGAGAACTAAAGGATTCAAGTAAAACAAAATCCTTATCTGATCCTAGCCTTTTAGCCGCAACGTTTGACCTGCAACAGGTAATATATCTGCCGATTTCAAATGAGAGTGCGCTGTTCTATAAAAGAAGACTCTCCAACTATAATCTCACATTTTACAATATTGGAGATAAACACTGTCATTGCTTTATATGGCATGAAGGACAAAGCAAGCGGGGCAGTTCGGAAATTGCCACTGATGCCAACGATGCTCTTACATTTCGTGGGCAAGGCAACCAACATGAGATATTTCTCTACGATTTTTTGAAACTTCGCATGAGCAAAATGAAGGCGATGCTGCACACTGCACGATAAGTGCGGCCTTATCCAGAGCAGGAGATGTGTATATCCCTATTGAGTTAACACCAATACTAAAACTCGCTAGAGAAAAACAACCTTACAGCGTTGTACCAATGCAGTATAATGACTTTTGGGATTATAAACAACTTTCTCTTGACTGGCGTGTTCTGTGCAGCCGTAGAGAGTCTGATGCTGATGAAACCATTAACTGGAACAATGTCATGGAGCTCAGGGTAACCAAAGAGCACCCGGCGACTATTTTTTACAAAAACAGCCACATGGAGTCGTCTTACAAGACCATCACTCGTGAAACGTAAAGCCAACAACTTTTGTCTCTGCAAGCTGAATCAAGATCCCCCAAAGGTCCCAACACCAAAGTACAATGACCTTGTGTCCCTGTGCCAAGGCTTCACACCTCTTGTCAGACTGGACGAGCACAAAAACTTTTTCCAATCTTTGCCTCATTAAGATGTGTAGGCTATGTACAATGTGCACCATATTTTACTATCAGAGGTTTTTGGAAATAATTTTATATTATTTTGTTTTGTTATCTATGTTGAGACAAAAAAACACTTTTTGCTTATTGTTAGGTGCAATGTACTTAGTTTGCTATGATTTGAAAAGACTTTATCATAATACTCATTAATAGGGATTATTATGTTGTTTCTTTAAGGATCTTGTACAAAGAGTGTGCTTCGAAATAATCTTAAATTGGCATTATGCAATGCATTCTTTAAACGCTTATCTTAATTTGCTCAAACTTCAAGGAAAGTAAAGCGAATCAATATAATAGCTCTAAAGAGATTACTACAAGGAAAGTCTTTGTTGCAGAAAACATTGAAAAAGCAAGCCTTACGTACCAAAGAAAATTAATGTTTCTTTACGTTATGTGTTTTTTTAAGGCGTTTGAGGTCTCCTCCTATAAAAAGCCTTTTTTTTTTTAATCAACGTTAACTTTTATTTGAGATTAGAATGGCTTTGGATGTGTCAGAGAGACCCCAATAAACATTCTTAACATGTTTTATCTTTGATTTTTCTGCTTGTAAGTATCTACGTACTTGAATAGAGAAAATGAGGCGTATGTGATATTTTATGCTGTTTAAAATTGAGGACGCCGTCACGTAAGGGCGTAATAGTAAAAATGACCAAATATAACTAGAATTATTTACAAAATCCAAAAAAGCAATGCATATACATAAAAAAGAGCTTAGACATACATGGTTGCAAAAATCACGTAAATTGGTCTGATAGTACAGTAAAAGGTTTAAAAATGCCCAAAACTTTGAGAGCCTCTCCTGAAAAATGAAGAAATCACGCATACGCCCTTACGTGATATGGGCGACGATATACTTCATGCTGTGGTTAAATAGTTATTTAGTCTGTTATATTTATGCCGAAACGATTAAGTCCTTGGTATTCTTAAAATCTTCATTTCAAATCGCTTGG
Organism: Elysia crispata; assembly: GCA_033675545.1. Lineage (NCBI taxonomy): Eukaryota > Metazoa > Mollusca > Gastropoda > Plakobranchidae > Elysia > Elysia crispata. The sequence continues at coordinate 14,240 of JAWDGP010000765.1, read as the reverse complement.
TTTTACCGACTCGACTGATACGGTGGGCTACGCAATATAGTAAATAGAAAATATTCGGCAAGGCGATAGTATTTACGTCTCCCAAGTCAGAAGGCCGCTTATGAGGCGTTTGGCAAGACGATAGTGTAAGTTACTGTAACGCAAAAGGTCACAGTCGTTCTTCTTTTTGTGTTATAAATTTTTATACACAATGACTATAATTAAATAGCCTGGACCAGCATCCACTCTATGTAGACGGATTTGTTGATAGGTTGCCTAGGCCCAGTACAGAGGTAGAAAACTAGAGGCCATACCAACTTCTCGTACCTTACTAGATTCTAGATTGTTAGATTTAGTTCTATATCTAGTGATATAATCTACCAGACTTTTCTAGATTATTGATCTATCGACGTCATACTCCCGTTTTCTGCAAAAGGATAGATTAAATCTAGATCTAGATCTACACTTGTATTGGTTGGACTGGGGCCCTACATTTTCTAAGTAGGCTACATTCTCGTACATTCTGTTCATGCCTATAATTATCGTTTTTTTTTTTTATCTTTATCGTAGGATGGGAGTGGTTGGTGAAACAATATTGGAAAAAAAAATGCCAGCTTATCATGAGGTGCCAGATAGCTGGGTATTTAGAATTTGTCCCTTCAGTTTAAAGTTTAAAAATTGAAACCCTAAAAATGCAACAAAATTTAGAAAAAATAAATAAAAAACGCAAGTAGAAGTGTAAAGGGATGTAGGAAAAGATTTTTGCAAAATGCAACAAAAAAAAAAGCTGCACAGGTTTAAGATAGTCAACAGGTATTTTCCTGCACTAAAATGAAACCATTAAAATAACACAAGACGATGAAATTGGTAAGATTATATTATATGGTGCCATGATGTTTTCCTTAGTTAAGACCTTCGTGTCTCGGAATATACCAGATTTTTTTTTACTATTTTATTAAACTTACCTCTCTGAATTTTTTTTTTTCAATCCAGATATAATTGGAAATTTGCGTTAAATTGCAGGAAAGCTTCAGAATTGCAGGTAATAGGCAAGATGTCCTGGTGGGACTGGGACATATTTACAGCACTGGAATGTCTTTGTCAGCCTGAAAGTTTTGAGTTTAAATCCTGGAAGAATCCGTCTACTGAGTACTATTAAACCTTTTCTATAACATTTTTTCAGAGGATGATACTTTCAAGCATCTCCAAGACTGCTTTCTACACAGTGCACGAGGAAGGCCAAAATCTCTGTCTTCGAACCTGCCCATCACTAACAAGCTACATGTTCAGCTGTGGTACTTACAAGTGGAAGGCAAGAAACCTTGGACAGTGGTATGTGCTAATGTTTTTATATATAATTATATTTTCAACAATGTGGGGATCAACTTGAACTTGTACTTTTTAAAAAATTAAATTAAAAAAAAAAAAAAGCTTTGGGTTTGGGAGGGGGTGCAGAGACAGTTACAGTAAAATTTGACTTTTCCATTATCTTTTCAAATGTGTTAGATCAATTTATGGTGAAGGCTATTTAAACTTAGCCTTTTACCAACCTATTCCACAACTACGATCATCTGAGGGATTGGCAAGGAAAATAAAATAATCTTAGTGTACTTAAAATAGTTCCCAGTAAATGGCCTATTAAGCATCTTGTTTTATTGTTATTCTCTTTTTATTTCAGTGACCTGTCCTTTCCCCCCCCCCCTTTTTTTTTTGTATCGCTCATGGTTTAGAACAGTTTTGCTCAGATTTATGATAATTAAATATATATCTAATGAATCAATTTTTTTCAAAAGCAGGGTAATTGCTACATTATCATTTCCAAAACTTTTTTTAATAACTAACTATATGTGCAGTATTTGAAATAAAAATTAAAGAACGTTTGATTTTTTTTCTTTTTCTGCCCAATCCCTGATTCCAAGATTGATGACTGGTTGTCAAAGCTAGAGTGCCAAACATGGAGAGGTCACCAACACCACTGTACAACCTTGTGAGCAGCTTGCAGAGACAGTTTTCCAAGATGCCAGAATGTGAAGTAGAGACTTTTCTTGCGGTCAGCGTCGATCTCAACTGTATCTCCCCTGAGTTATCGAGACTTGGGATTACAAAGACCAGTCTCATGAGCCCACCCCTGTCTCTACCAGAAGCTACGACTGTGACAAATAAAGCAGTCATTGACTTGGAGACGTACTTAACATTACAAGGACTCTCCAAGAAAACTCCGCGCAAATGGCTTTACAGTCCATTACAGTTGAGGCTGCACAATATGCATTGGACGTTGTCCATAAAACTTACACAAAGCTCAACAAAAACAAGAGACGCAACCCTGAAGCTTTGGAAACATTTCTTTCTTCTGAGTTTTCTGCACCCCAAAACAAACCAAAGAGCTCAGTCAACGAGCCCCCACCTTTATCTGAAGTGAGACACAGCAGTAATCAATCTGCATTGTCGTCGCAAGCAGAAGTGCTTGGAAACCTCTCTGCTTCATCACCTAACACAGAAGCGTTTCCAAGCCTCTCTGTATCATCTCCCACTCCCAAGAAAAAGCCTAAACTAACACTGTGTTAAAAAGTGAAAACTGTGACTTGCAGAACTCTAAGCATGAGGCTTTACAGGATTTACTGCAGGTTTCAAAAGAAGAGAACAGTATCATCAAGAAAGACCTTCAGGAGTGATGCTAATAAGCATAGACTCCAGTTAGAGAAAGAGAAAAAGGTGTCTGACAAAACTAAAGAACTCAAAAGATTGTATAGATATGTAAATCTGATTTGTCTGATAGGGAACACGTATGTGCATCTTTGCGCATGAGTTTGTGTGAGAAAAAGTTGCAGCTGAAAGAACTTGAAAGAGAAAATAAACAAAAGATGAAATCAAAGGATTACATGCAAAGCTTCTCATGAAAGCAGAAAGGGATGTAATGTTAAAAAGGGGTGATAAAAATGCTTATTCAGATGATGTGCGTAAAACAGTGATATCTTTAGTGAGTGAAGTTGGGGTTTCAACAGCTAATGTATCAAACGTGATGGAGATAGTTGGCAAAAACATCTTCCAACATAGTTTTAAAGAGCGTTTGCCTTGTGCATATATGTGTCAAAAAATGTGTGATGAAGGCTATGTTGTTAGTCAAATTCAGACCACAGAGTCAGTCCTAAAAGCAGAAAACGTTGCGTTGCATTGCGATGGTACTTCTCGTGACCAAAAAAAAATTGTTTCACACCAACTAACCACTGATAGTGGAGAGACCTTATATCTGGGCTATCAACCTGTTGGAACAGAAGAGCTTCCACAGTTCTAGATCTAACAGTAGATGTATTGAAAAATGTATCTCATGCGTATGGCGACATGTCATCTCTCACATCTGAAGAACTTGTAGATAAAGTTAAATCTAAAGTAACAAGCACCATGACAGACAGAGCGGCCACGATGAAGTCTTTTGGGAAAAAACTAGAAGAGCATTTTAGGGAAGAGTTGGGGGGAAGTTAAAACTGACTCTTCTTCACTGTAATGCACATTTCTTATTGGGATTGTCTAATGATTGTGAAAAGGCTCTCCAGTCAGCAGAGAAGGAAATTTTGTCTAACTCGGAGTGTGGTCCTTTGGGGAGAGACGTAGATCCGAAGCTTAAGTTTTTTAACAAAGCATCCGAAACAGCAACTGGGAGAGCTATACGATTGACCTGTGAGGTGCTAGGGCCACGGGGAGATCAAAAGAGTGGGTGGCTTTTGAAAGTAAGAGTACAATTCCTGGTTTCAAAGCCAACAGGTTTAATTGTTTTTTTTTAAGTCGCTGCGTCGATTATCTACCATAAAGATAAAATAAATACCTTTTTCTCATCAGGTGTTCTTCATGAGAATCCTAATACAAAGATACAAAGTGTAGCAATGGATATTGCAGATGAAAGACTATTGTCACTAATATGTTGCATTGCTCTGATTTATCTGAAAGTCAGTGGTCCTTACTGGAAACTGGTTAACAGTGATGTGAAATACTCAGATTTTTCTGGCTATGTCCAACAGATGCTTGCCTTTTTGAAGACTTGTAAAGATGACCCTGCTTTTTTGTTAGAGCCTACTGTCAAATCAGCTTTTGACAATACAATGATGATTTCATCTCAATGTTGGGATGCTGTACATGATTTTGCTAAACAATGTGATATGTCATTCATCTCACCAGTCATTGACTTTGTTGTTACGGAGGCTATTGTTGTTACTGAGAGACAGCTCTGTGATTTCCTCCCCAAGGAAAGTATGATAGGGTAGATGACACTATCAGGAAAGCAATTGCTCTTTGTCCATTAAATAACCTTATTGGAGAGAGCTCATTTGGAGATTTTGATTTTGATTTGTCGAAGCGATGACATGCCAGTTTGCATAATCGCTCTGCTGTCCCTATGATTAAAAGGAATAGGACAATGAAGTTTTTAAATAAGAAGACCACCCCACAGCAGAAAAGTATTCTAGCCATTGCCTGGAAATATAGAGAAAAGTACAGAAGGAACAATACACAACTAGAACAAAAAGCAACAGATCAGATTCGTCAAAGGTTTTTTGAAAACCAAGACAAAAAAATTCAAAAGGAGTTAGCTTCCATAACTAAAAATGCAAACATTGTTGAAGCTGTACATGAGAACGGTGGGCCTTGTAAGTCATCACAAGATGTGGATGAGTTGGTAATGAAACTAGAGGGTGAAAATAAAACAAAAAAGAGCATTACTGACGCAATTAAAGATCAAATCAGATACCAAAAATTGATAAATAAAAAGAGATTGAAATTTGGTACCCTAGAGTTCATGATTAATACTTTGAAACAGAGCTTTTCGTCTGAAAGTCTAAACAACGATTGAGAACAATAGCTCTATCTCGTGTAATTTCAAGGCTACCCTTTCAATTAAATTTTTTCTTCAATTTCTACTTGTAGTAAATGTGATTTGTTACAAAGAACAATGTTGGCCTCTGGTAAAAGTAAAATGAGAATAAGGCATTTGTTGCAAATACAATAGGTTTATTGGACATTGAAATCAAAATAACTTTTTGTATGTAAAATTCATTTTTTTCCTGTTTGTTTTCCTGAAAAAAATTACCAGTGTTGTGTATACATGTATATCAAATGAAAAATCCCAATAATTGACTCTTTAGTGGATGTTATGTGAAGGTTAACATTTCACCAATATTTGTTTTTTCCCTTTTTTATATGCTATATTCAACTTGTCATGTATTATTTTCTATGGACTATATGTCATGGGATTAGATTGGTCTGGAAAGAGCAGACAGTAATCTTTGTTTTGATATATGAAACTTGCAAATTGATGTGTAAATTAATTTTATGTGAATTTTTAAATTTTGATGATTTTCACTTTTTTCAGTTTTGGATCATTTTTGAATTATTTGTGCCAATGAAGTATGGAAATCAGGCCACTTTGTTGGTTTTTGTTGTAAAGAGCAGAGAAATGTCTGTTATTTGATGTACAAAACATGCAAATCAAACCCTAAATGGATTTTTTATGAACTTTTAAAACTTGTCAATTTTCACATTTTTTTACCCCCCCTTGATATTTATGTAAAATTTCACTTCGGGCCATTTTTGATGCCAGAAAATAAACATTTATAATGCTTTTATACCCCTGAAAAATATTGAGTGTTGTGTCAGATGTGTGGTTGGTATGTGTGTGAGTTATTTAGGTTGTGGCATAAAATATTAAGATTTTACAGAGGCCCAAATCTGCCTCGAAAACATATTGCGTAATCGACTGCTTTTGTCCGATTTTCAAAATGCTGTAACTTTCTTAAAAATTATCACAAACACATAAAATTGGTATCAAAATGCTCAGAAAAACAAGCTCTATACATTTAAGCATAAAACTTATCAAAATAGTCAGTTTGAAAAATCAGTGTTGGGTACCTACTGTTAGAAAAGTGTACTGGTATATTTGAAAAGCTTTGTGATATATATTGTAGGGCAAACGAGGACTATGACTTAAGTATTTTGTTCAGAGTTTTTAGAAAACTAAAATGTGTTATGTCTGATAGAGCATCTGTTATGAAATGTTTTGATAAAAGGCTCTTTCTACCGCTAAGACGCGAATCACGCCTCGTGTGACGCCCGAGCTCTGGCAGGTAGGAAACCATTTGAGTGAAAGAGTTCTACCCAATACCGCGTTCCACGGCACCTAGGGTCGACGGATCAGGCTCGGACGCTCAATTGGTACCGCTATTTTCACAGCCTGAGAGAAAGCAAACGAAAAGTAAGCAAGCACGCTAACCAGGCCCCACCGTGATGTTGGCGCGACCACGGAAACGGGGCCTCGGCCAAGCACATTCCTCCAGGTAGGGGCGGACCCGGAGCGAGGCACAGCGAGTCAACGACGTCGCGAGGCGGCGAGGCTAAGTCCAAACTGCTAAAGTCCGAAGGAAGTCCTGGAGGGCTAATCCCGCCCAGTCACGGGGCGGGACGAAACGTGTCAGTGGCTGACCTATTGGGTTAAGAGGCCCTTCCCAGAAGGGTTTTACAGGTCAACATCTTACCCTACTCCCCACAATATGCAAGAGTCTAAACAAAAACACGAGGGGTGGCACCCACTATAAGCCAAGGTCTGATTTTTTATGCTTACGGAACCGGAACGTACCACGACAACGAACTCGAACGACAGGCGCGGACTCTGTCTCTTCATCGAATCGTCAGAGAACCGAGCCGCTAAATATTTTGCAGCTGAAATGTTCAAGGAGGCACGACCTTGCGCCACGCGCAGATGTGTAAACTCCTCCACGAGAGAGGTATACACGTAATATTGGCGCAAGAAGTGCTCCTAGGAAGCAGCAAATCCTACTCCCTCCCGGGATACCAGATGTACCACTGCTCATGTAAGGAAAGAAATAAAAGGTGCCGAGGTATAGCCACCTTCATCCGAAGGGGGCTAAAGGCAAGTGTACGGACGCCCAGCAGATTGCTCTTTGGTGGGACGGAAAGAGGTTCGATCTAACTAATTGGTATCAACCCCCAGCGATAAGCGGATTTCCCTAGATATAGGGGAATCCGTGCATCGCTACAAGCGCACAATCATAGCGGGGGACGCAAACGCGCACCACACGGCGTTCGAGTACGAAAACATCGACGCCTGCGGTCAGTATAATAGATGTGACAACCTCTACCAACTTGACCTGTCTTGTCACAGACAGGTCCGAACCTACCTTTTTGCACTCCAAGGGCGGCCTATATCGTCCGGATACGGCATTGGTCTCCTCGGATATCCTGGAACTCATCACGAGGGAGGTGCTCGAAGACGTGGGTTCTGACCATCTTCCTGCACTGATCACTGTCGGGATCTCCCGACGGCGTGAAAAGGAGGCGTCGACTTGGAATTTCAACAAAGCCGACTGGAGGGCGTATGCGCACGTGCTCGACATGAGGCTCGAGAGTGTAGACTGGAACGCTATGACCGTCGAAAAAGCAAACAAAGCTCTGGTGAACGAAATCACCAGAGCGGCGAGGAAAAGCATCCCGAGGGGCGTGAGAAAGAAATTCACCCCGGGCTGATCTGAAGAGTTGAAAAGGGCGGTATCTAAGCGACAAGGCACACAAGGACTTCATCCGAAATCCAACGGCCACAAATCGCAAAAGATACAATGCCTACAGCAGACGGGCGAAGCGAATAGGAGAAACCATCACAGAAACTGAATGGCGAAAAGTATGTGACGGATTCAATTTTAGGAAAAGCAGCCGCACGGCGTGGGGGCTCGTCCGAAGATTGGAAGGAAAACGCACTGCCAGTGGAACCGAACCACTGGTGGTCAACGGCAGAACTCTCCTTACAGTGAGAGCGGAGGCAGAAGCATTCACCCCATTCTACACCAGAGGAGAGGGGTCGAACAGCCAAGCCTCTAGACGAATGGTGGAAAAAGCGAGGAAGGATTGGGAACGAAGGCCGTCGGTGGTGAACAGGACGTTCCACACCGACTTCACGATAGCAGAACTGGAAGGCGCACTCCGGAAGTCGAAGAAGGGAAAGGCTCCGGGCCGAGACGGCGTCACACAAGAGATGCTCTCTCACATGGGCCCAAAGGCCAAACACGCCCTTCTGAGACTGTACAACCTGCCGTGGCAAAGCGGGACGACACAGCCCACCTGGCAGACGGCGGTCGTCATACCAATTCTCAAGAAGGGAAAGAAAGCCAGTGACCTAGCAAGTTACAGGCCAATTTCCTTTACGTCGACTATTAGTAAAACCATGGAGCGGATGGTCAACGGTAGACTATACCAATACATGGAAGATAAGAATCGATGAGAATCAGGCCGGATTTCGCAGGCATAAATCAACTGTTGATCAGCTTGTACTCTTCACCCACAGCATCATAAATGCATGGCAGTGCGGTCACCACACTGTAGCCGTCTTCGTCGATCTGAAGAAAGCATACGACAGGGTCTGGAGGGGGGGACTGCTCCCGCAGCTACAAAGATACGGGATAAACGGGAGGATGTACAACTGGCTGAAAGGTTTTCTTTCAAACAGATACATCCGGACGAGAGTAAACGGCGTCTACTCACGGACAAGGCCGTCAAAGGAGGGACTCCCACAAGGGAGTGCGTTAAGTTGTACCCTGTTTTTGTGCTTCCTCAATGACCTCAGCGAGGTCATCCCCACCTTCAATCGCCTGTCGTTCGCGGACGACATTTCGACATGGCAATCAGATAAGAATGTTGACCGGGCAACCGAGGCCCTCAACAGTGACTTGCACGCGCTTAAGCGATACTGCGACCAATGGTGTATGCAGATAAACACGACGAAAACCGTGTACAACACCTACTCGAACAGCCGAGAGGTGCTAGCACGAGACCTGGAGCTGAAGATTGAAGACAAATGCCTCCAACGAGATCCGCTGCTGCGGTATCTGGGCGTAGCGCTGGACTCACGATTGAACCTAACTGCTCATGTAGAGCAGTTAGCGGGCAGGGTGCAAGAAAGAATAGGACTGATGAAAAAACTTGCAGGAACCAACTGGGGTGCAGCTCTATCGTCACTCAAAATCCTGTATGTGACTTTCGTAAGATCAGCCCTAGAGTACGCAAACCCAATCCTGAACCTCGCTAGTAAGACAAGTCTCGGAAAGCTCGATAGAATCCAGAATGCGGCCATGAGGCTGATGACGGGGAGACTGAGAAGCACCCCCATTGCAGCCTTAGAAGTAGCGACTGAATGCGAACCTCTAGAAACTAGGCGGGAGGTACAGACACTGATGGCCAGGGAGAGATTCCCCCGTCTCGGAGAGTCAAACCCGCTCAAAGACCTGGCAGAATCCTTTGGAGCCACGCGACGTCGGCTAAAGAAAGTCTCCGTGCTCAGCGCCGCTGAAGCGGCAGAACGGAAATTCGATTTACCAACAGACCGAGCCCCACTGGAAACTCCAGGCTGGCCACCGGAACTCGCCCCCCACCCACTAGAGGCCCGCCTCGATATTGGCTTGAACGGAAAAAAGTCAGAGATTGCCCCCCAGGTCCAAAAAGCCGCAGCCCTAGAGTTCATTGACTCGTACCCAGCAGAGTACATGCGATGCTACATCGACGGCTCGGCAAAGGAGGGCACCTCCCACGGAGGTTACGGAGTCTACATAGAGTGGAAATTCGAAGAAGCGACGCGAACGTCCCGCCCAGTGGGTCGGAGGACATGCAGCTACGAATGCGAAAAAGCGGCTCTGCACGCGTGCATTCCCATACTGAAGGAACGGCATGATCGAGGAAACCCGCTCCCTGGGGTCGTAATCCTCTGTGACTGTTGTAGCTTGCTGCAAAATCTTGGCGGCTTTAACCCCACTAGTATGGGCGACATACTGAGTACAATGGAACAGCTCCGACAGGCAGGTGTCCGGATCATCTGCCAGTGGATCCCATCTCACGTAGGGATCCACGGAAACGAGCTTGCCGACGAGCTAGCAAACGCTGGCCGATTACAGCCTCAGCCCACAGTCCCGGCAACCCCGGCTCATGTCTCGTCCCTATTACGAGGGGAAACGGCGAAAAGGTGGAGAGCGGCGATCGAAGGGAATGATGACACAAGGCTGGCTAAGCTTTATGAGGCTCGACGAGCTGATGATTATCGCGCTCACCTCCCTGGGAAGGGAAGAAGCCGGTCTTTCGGACCATTTTCTGCAATGCTCATTTTTTGTTAGCTTTATCAACAGCAGCAGAACAAGGTATTTCAGAAATTGAAAAGGAATGGACTGAACAAGGGAATCGGCTAGATTGTGATGCAAATCCCGTCTACAAGTCTTTTGAAAAAAATACGGAAAGTGCAGCCTCAAGAACAATTAGGATGGCATCTGAGTGTCGTGGACCGAGGGGTGATGAGAAGAGTGGGGCAAGAAAAGAATGGCTGGCATTTTGTCGTGACAAGGGAATAAAATCAAAGTTCACTAGCTACAGGTCTAACAGATTTAACAACCTTTTTCAAAATGCTATTGCTCTCCTGTACGACAGACTTCATGTTCCCATTTTCCTAAATGAGTATGCCTCAAACTTAAATTTAAAGTCAATTGTTGAAGACCAAGGGGAAAAAAGAATTATTTCAAATATTGCAGCTCTATCTGTTTTTCATCTACATTTTTCTGAACCCTTAATGAACAGCTCAAAAACATACTTGGACTTTCCTGACTATGTCAAGAAAATGGATTCTACTCACAACAGATGGAGTGAAGATGATTTTGATTTACTTTCTGCAACAGGTGTTTTCCCTGACTTAAAGCTGCAGACTGTGAAACTTCTGTTTTGAAAGAGTTTTTTCAAACTGATGTTTTTGATCCAAATGTGTTCATGTCAACTTTTAAACTTATTGTTGACACATGCTGTAAAGCCCTCAAAAGGCAACTAGTTGATTTTTTAGATGGAGGAGTTTTTGGCTCTGAGCTTCCAGATAAAGTTAAAGAAATTCTTAAAACCTGTCCCCTCACAAACCTTACTGGTGAACGCTTGTTCGGTGACCTGGATTATGACATCAACAAACGGAGGAATGCATCCTTAAGTACCAGGTCTACTTATTGCATGTGGAAACACAATAAAACAGCTGAATGGTTAGCAAATCAGAAAGATGTGAACAAGCTCATCCAGAAGGGAATTGACAATGCAGCTGAATGGAAACAACACCACAAGGATGAGAAGGTCGCTGTACAAGAGAAAGTAAAGCAGAGAATTTTAGAAAATAAAGAGAAAAATGATGAAAAGAAGATCAAGTCTAGCTTAAAACATCTTGCTGCACTTGATGCCATGTTTGATATCCCTCTTGCTACCACTAAAGAAGAATTAGACAGCATCTTCAATGGTCCAAAAGCAACAGAAAGGATGAAGGATCAAATCAGATATAGATCAGTTGTTCTCCATGAAAAAATCACAATGAAAGGAAGTAAAAAGGAACTCTATGACAAACTGTTAGCGCAGATTTTATTACTTCAACACCATAGTAGCAGCCATGATGATTCTAGTAGTAGTATTTCTGATTAAATATAAAGGGCATTGCAGAGGTTGAACTTTTTTCTATTTTTTTTTCACACTAAATATTTTATTGCTGGCATATGTCGTATTCCTTACCACATGTATTTAAATTACAACTCTTCAAGTTAATAAGTTGGCTTAGTATCACTCACAATACCAGTATCAAATGTGTAATTAATGTACAAAATCATGTTTCTATTGATTTAATTATACTGTTTACTGTAAAGAGAAAGAACAAAACAAGTTTAAGTATGATGTGTGATTTATTGGTGCTCAAATAATTTTGTGGAATATGATTTTTATTCCAGATACGATAAGAAAGCTCAGGTACAATTCTTATTATTCTAACCTAATAACTCATGTTTGCAAAACATTAGTAGAAATTTAATAACTTTTATTGCTTTGAGATGTATACCAGAAGATAGAAGACAAAAACAAGCTTTTTGTTTGATGTATGATTCATCTTTGTACTCCCAATAGTTTTTTTTATACACATTTTTATTTAATCTTAATAATCCGGGCTCATGCTCACCATTCCAGAAGTTAATACCTTATATCATCTTCTATGATATTTCTACATGTTAAATTTTTATTGCTCTAAGAAGGTTATCAAAAAGATAGCAAACAAAACTAGCTTTAATTTGATATAAGATTTTGTCTTTTGTGCTCCTAATACTTTTTTTTTTTTAATGATTTTTTTTTTCATCGCTCGGTACAAAGAGAACTTTGTGCTTTATTCCTGGAATTTTTTTTTAAAATGGCATTTTTAAAAACTTTTCCCATGATTTACATGACCTTGTATTTCTTGTTGTGATAGTGCCCATTAGCCTTTAAAAAAATTGGACTTCATCTGCATGTACTAGAGATGGACAGAAAGTTTACTTAGCCTTACATATAATGACTTTTGTTGTTCAAAATTTAACTTGCAAAAATGCCTTTTTGTAAAATTTTAGCGCAAGTTATGCGAAATAATGTGTTTTGTTGACATCTTTGTATTACTCTATCTTAAATAATACTATAACTAAAATCTAGCAGAAACTTATTGATGTTAAAATATGCTTAGTTGTGTGCAAGAAGAAATTTTTTAGCCTTGTACTTTGATTTTTTATTATGCAATACAACATCAAAATATGGTTTAAAAACTTGCTTGCGCCGTCATAGGTACATTTTCAGAAGTTTAACTCACTCAAAATATTTTCCCGTACGCTACACGGGATCAGCAATTTTCTCAGGGAGCCCTTCCTGTGCAGCACACGGGATAGCCTTTAGGAATTTTTCCGCGTCCAGCTAATTTTGTCTACCGCCTCAGTGAATACCACACTCTACCCCAGAAGCCCAATCTCTTGGTTTCGTTTTTGGAACAGCGAATAGAAAAGAGCCAATACTTTTTTTTATATTTTTTCATGAAGGCCCTTCCTCGAGGCACAGGGAGCCTAGATCTGAGCCTGTAAACAAACGATTTTCGATCACCTTGTCACAAAAAATAATGATGTATGTAAGCAAAACTAAAACTACTGCAAAATGACTGAGAGAAATATGTTCAAACATTTCAAGTGATTCAGAAGAACCTTATGAGTATGACTCTGATAAAGATCCTGAGTTCACACCAGTTTCCAAAAAGTTAGGAATAGATTTAGACTCCAGAGCTCAGAATCTGAACCTGAGCCTCAAGCTTCAAGGAGCTAGATCTGGCTCCAAATCCACATTTCTAAATGTACCCCCACAGCTAAAACTAAGGTGAAAGCAAGAAAAAGACTAGACCTATAGCTAAAAGCCTAGATCTAAATCTACAGCAGTTACTATAGATCGTTCAGATAGGAGTAGATCTAGTGGCTACAGCTGGGAAGTGATGTTGAATACCTCTATTTCGAGCCTTGCTTTGAGAAATTTCACATGCAAGCTAATTATGGTTAATTTTTTTTGATGAGTTTTATATGTTTGTAACTTTGTACAACTCATCTGTCACTCCTCAGTCATAATAGATAGAAAAAAACAAGATACAATATGATTTTTTAATTTTTTTTGTTTTTTTGCACTGGAAATGCTCGGCAATTTTTTTTTCACACAAAAATTATTCAAAATTCAAAATCATTTAAAAAAATATTTGAAACATAGTATTCAAATTTGTTTTGTAAACAAATTAATGTCTGTTTTCATGTTATTTTTTCATTAGAAAATTTCATGAAAATCAATTAATTAGGAATGAAAGGGAATTTTTTAAAAACACCTCTGAAACGCTGGCGCCGGCGCTTTGTAAAACCTAGAAGCCTTCGGCTTTGAGTGAGTTAATAAAATTATAAAATTCAATAACTTTGTTTGTTTTTTACCCAATTTAAATTTTTTTTTTAATCTTTTAGTTTTAACAACAGAATTAGATAAAATTATGCAACCAATGGTTCGATTGCATTTGAAATTTTTTTTCACCTGAACTACCTGCATATAAAATATCATTGATCATCTGATGTCTTTTCTGTTCCAGAATCATGACTTCCAAGAGTGATATAATAGCCTACTATCAACTCTTTCACAAGTGAGCTGACAGTTGGCTTTGTCATAAAGCTAGTTCTTAATAAAGATGTGAAGTGTTGTCAGTCACAACGCTGCATTCTCATGCTCCAACTAACATTCACATCAACCATTCTGCACTCACGTCCAAGGTGCACAGAACTGTTGCTGAGTTCAAAAAGAGATGAGCCCAGAATTTAAGCCGTCCAACTAATTTTTCAGTCTCTTATTGATTACTTAGAACAGTCTTTTCTGTTACCAGAGAAGAAGACGGCACTGTCTACAGC
>JAWDGP010000764.1:0-35716 GCA_033675545.1 Elysia crispata | reverse complement strand
TGGTTGTTCTAACAACAATAACGACATCAACAATTCTAATACTACTAAGATGTAAAAAGGGTTTGCATGCAAATCACCAAAGACACACATTGGCGAAGATTTAAATAATTTACAAGAAACAAAGGTTATTGGAGAGGAAGAATTTTATGTATAACCTTACCGAGAACTTCTCTTGAAAATGTGAGTCTGCGGCATGCTGTCTGATGTATATGTTCAGGGTCTCCACTGGAACTATTGTGTCCAGGTGGTCACTACAATGTCCATATTACGCTCTATCTCTCTCCATGTCTCCTACTCTGTTTCCTTTCCTGTCTTCAAAGTCAGGAGAAAATGAAAATGTAGAAAACAAAATGATCTAAAGGAAAGCAGAAGTGTGATTTGCCGAAGTTTGGGTTAAGGCCTAAAAAATTCCTAACGTTTTTAGCAAGTAAATCGAGATGTGTGAGGACGCTACTGACTCTCAGAGTTTACATTTTATTTTTCAAACATATTCAAACTTCAGCCCGCCAATACAATAGGTTTTGTGGCTTGAACAACTTCCACTTACTTTTTAAGAATTCGCTCAAAACAATTGTTTTACAAAGCAGTTTTTTTTGCGATGAATACTGATAATCAAGGAATGAAAACTTTCCTCAGTTCCAGTCAATAAGTTTTACCTCCTATCATTGAGTTGACGGACCAACAACATTCAGTGAAGATTTACAAATCTGATGCAGATATCATGTAGTGAATGTCCTTGAAAAGATCTGAAGTAAAGATTTACTCTGATTTGGATCTGAACAAGAGGCTTGTCCGTTGTTTGAGTCTGTCTGAAGAGCTCTGGCCACGATGGTTCTGCTTGCCTCTTGTCTGCACATAATCTCTCCCACTGGACGGTACCCACACAGACTGATGCCGTTCTCAACTTCTTTATTTGCCTGCGTCAATCTCCGGCGACATAATCTCTCCCACTGGACGGTACACCACACAGACTGATGCCGTTCTCAACTTCTTTATTTGCCCGCGTCAATCTCCGGCGACATAATCTCTCCCACTGGACGGTACCCCACACAGACTGATGCCGTTCTCAACTTCTTTATTTGCCTGCGTCAATCTCCGGCGACATAATCTCTCCCACTGGACGGTACACCACACAGACTGATGCCGTTCTCAACTTCTTTATTTGCCTGCGTCAATCTCCGGCGACATAATCTCTCCCACTACACGGTACCCCACACAGACTGATGCCGTCCTCAACTTCTTTATTTGCCTGCGTCAATCTCCGGCGACATAATCTCTCCCACTGGACGGTACCCCACACAGACTGATGCCGTTCTCAACTTCTTTATTTGCCTGCGTCAATCTCCGGCGACATAATCTCTCCCACTGGACGGTACCCCACACAGACTGATGCCGTTCTCAACTTCTTTATTTGCCTGCGTCAATCTCCGGCGACATAATCTCTCCCACTACACGGTACCCCACACAGACTGATGCCGTCCTCAACTTCTTTATTTGCCTGCGTCAATCTCCGGCGACATAATCTCTCCCACTGGACGGTACCCCACACAGACTGGTGTCGTTCTCAACTTCTTTATTTGCCTGCCCCTTCCCCCGGCGACATAACGTCTTGTGCTTAACAACTCCATAATCATCTACAGTTCCTGCTTTAACATGCTATGTATGGTTCTTTTTTTAGTGTGTATTAACTGGTTTAGCAGAAAGCAGTGTTTTCATTGATTGAGAGAAATGCAATATACAGATGGCAGACAGACATATTGATATAAAGAGGAATACCGTAGAGAGATATAATAAAAAGTAAGAGTATATCCAAGGAAAAAAAAACCTAAATAAATAGACACATAAGATAAAATCAAAAAAGATACGGGAGAAGTGGATAAATATTTCACATTCAGCAAGGAAAATAAAGATTAAAAGATGAGAGACATTAAGTTATCCACCGATGCAGACAAAATACAAGTAAAAATGGAAATATAAGGCCAGAGAGAGAGAGTGAGTGAGTGATTCATATACCGAATAAAAGATGGATTTACAATCAAAGAATGAGAAGTTTTGTAAATCAATGAAACAATTCATTGCCAGTTTAAAGTCACGGCATAAAGCATAAAAAGTTGATGTACTAAAAGGAAAGATATCTAGTGTATCAAGTCAATTAATGAACAAACATGCAGATGGTTATAAAAGTTTCTAGCTGAAGATTAATTTGAAAACACCAGGCGAGAAAGTCGGACACTACCGCGCATGCGTTGTAAAATGCACCCATTAATAACAAACTGACCTCCACATAAACACACAACCATTAATAACAATTTGACCTCCACATGAACAAACCACCATTAAAAACAAACTGACCTCCACATGAGCACACAACCATTAATAAAAACTGACCTCCATATGAGCACACAACCATTAATAACAATTTGACCTTCACATGAACAAACCACCATTAAAAACAAACTGACCTCCACATAAACACAACCATTAATAACAATTTGACCCTCACATGAACAAATCACCATTGAAAGCAAACTGACCTCCACATGAACACACAACCATTTATAACAAACTGACCTTCACATGAACACACAACCATTAATAACAAACTGTCCTCCACATGAACAGACAACCATTAATAACTAAGTGACCTCCACATGAACACACAAACATTAATAACAAACTGACCTCCACATGAACACACAATCATTAATAACAAACTGACCTCCATATAAACACACAAGTATTAATAACAAAACGACCTCCACATGGACACACAACCATTAATAACAAACTGACCTCCACATGAACACACAACCATTAATAACAAACTGACCTCCACATGAATACACAACCATTAATAAAAAACTGACCTCCGCATGAACACACCACTAGTGATGGCACCAATGATGAAGGCAGTGACTGCAGCTGAAAGAATTGGTCCCGGAACGCTACACACTGGGGCTAAGAGACAAGAGTGGACGGTACTGATGAAATACCTGTGCGATGATAACAAGTTATACATTCATTAATTTAGAGATCAGAGCCATCAGTGTAAGTAAATAAGCATCTACATCGATCATGATACAAATAATATGCTGAAGGCTTGTGCTTAAACCTGTGCTGGCCAGTTACTTTAAGTAAATGTTATTGCATAAATGTACAAAGATACATCGAAAAAAAAAATAAAGCAATCAGAGTTGTTAAACAGCATGATGATAGTAAGGAAAGGACTAGAGATAAGAGGCTATAGCTGACAGAGTAGTTAACCAGCATGATGATAGTAAGGAGAACACTATAGAAAAGAGGCTATAGCTGACAGAGTAGTTAACCAGCATGATGATAGTAAGGGGAGCACTGGAGATAAGAGGCTATGGCTGACAGCGTAGTTAACCAGCATGATGATAGTAAGGAGAGCACTGGAGATAAGAGGTTATGGCTGACAGAGAAGTTAACCAGCATGATGATAGTAAGGAGAGCACTGAAGGAAAGAGGCTATAGCTGACAGAGAAGTTAACCAGCATGATGATACTAAGGAGGACACTGAAGATAAGAGGCTATAGCTGACAGAGTAATAAACCAGCATGATCATAGTAAGGAGAGCGCTGGAGAAAAGAGGATATGGCTGACAGAGTAGTTAACCAGCATGATTTCTGTAAGGAGAGCATTGGAGATAAGAGGCTATAGCTGACAGAGAAGTTAACCAGCATGATGATACTAAGGAGGACACTGGAGATAAGAGGCTATAGCTGACAGAGTAATAAACCAGCATGATCATAGTAAGGAGAGCACTGGAGATAAGAGGCTATGGCTGACAGAGTAGTTAACCAGCATGATGATACTAAGGAGGACACTGAAGATAAGAGGCTATAGCTGACAGAGTAATAAACCAGCATGATCATAGTAAGGAGAGCACTGGAGATAAGAGGCTATAGCTTACAGAGTAGTTAACCAGCGATGATAGTAAGGAGAGCACTGGAGATAAGAGGCTATGGCTGACAGAGTAGTTAACCAGCATGATGATAGTAAGGAGAGCACTTGAGATAAGAGGCTATGGCTGACAGAGTAGTTAACCAGCATGATGATAGTAAGGAGGACACTGGAGATAAGAGGCTATAGCTGACAGAGTAATAAACCAGCATGATCATAGTAAGGAGAGCACTAGAGATAAGAGGTTACAACTGACAGAGTTAACCAGCATGATTTTTGTAAGGAGAGCATTGGAGATAAGAGGCTCTAGCTGACAGAGAAATTAACCAACATGGTGATACTAAGGAGGACACTTGAGATAAGAGGCTATAGCTGACAGAGTAGTTAACCAGCATGATGATAATAAGGAGAGCACTGGAGATAAGAGGCTATGGCTGACAGAGTAGTTAACCAGCATGATGATAGTAAGGAGAGCACTGGAGATAAGAGGATATGGCTGACAGAGTAGTTAACCAGCATGATGATAGTAAGGAGAGCACTGGAGATAAGAGGCTATGGCTGACAGAGTAGTTAACCAGCATGATGATACTAAGGAGAGCACTGGAGATAAGAGGTTATGGCTGACAGAGTAGTTAACCAGCATGATGATAGTAAGGAGAGCACTGGAGATAAGAGGATATGGCTGACAGAGTAGTTAACCAGCATGATGATAGTAAGGAGAGCACTGGAGATAAGAGGCTATAGCTGACATAGTAGTTAACCAGCATGATTTTTGTAAGGAGAGCATTGGAGATAAGAGGCTATGGCGGTGAGGAGAGCACTGAAGAAAAGAGGCTATAGCTGACAGAGAAGTTAACCAGCATGATGATACTAAGGAGGACACTGGAGATAAGAGGCTATAGCTGACAGAGTAATAAACCAGCAGGATGATAGTAAGGAGAGCACTGGAGATAAGAGGCTATGGCTGACAGAGTAGTTAACCAGCATGATGATAGTAAGGAGAGCACTGGAGATAAGAGGCTATGGCTGACAGAGTAGTTAACCAGCATGATGATACTAAGAAGGACACTGGAGATAAGAGGCTATAGCTGACAGAGTAGTTAACCAGCATGATGATAATAAGGAGAGCACTGGAAATAAGAGGCTATAGCTAACAGAGTAATAAACCAGCATGATCATAGTAAGGAGAGCACTAGAGATAAGAGGTTACATCTGACAGAGTTAACCAGCATGATTTTTGTAAGGAGAGCATTGAAGATAAGAGGGCTATAGCTGACAGAGTAGTTAACCAGCATGATTTCTGTAAGGAGAGCATTGGAGATAAGAGGCTATGGCGGTGAGGAGAGCACTGAAGAAAAGAGGCTATAGCTGACAGAGTAGTTAACCAGCATGATTTCTGTAAGGAGAGCATTGGAGATAAGAGGCTATGGCGGTGAGGAGAGCACTGAAGAAAAGAGGCTATAGCTGACAGAGAAGTTAACCAGCATGATGATACTAAGGAGGACACTGGAGATAAGAGGCTATAGCTGACAGAGTAATAAACCAGCATGATCATAGTAAGGAGAGCACTGGAGATAAGAGGCTATAGCTTACAGAGAAGTTAACCAGCGATGATAGTAAGGAGAGCACTGGAGATAAGAGGATATGGCTGACAGAGTAGTTAACCAGCATGATGATAGTAAGGAGAGCACTGGAGAAAAGAGGCTATAGCTGACAGAGTAGTTAACCAGCATGATTTTTTGTAAGGAGAGCATTGGAGATAAGAGGCTATGGCGGTGAGGAGAGCACTGAAGAAAAGAGGCTATAGCTGACAGAGAAGTTAACCAGCATGATGATACTAAGGAGGACACTGGAGATAAGAGGCTATAGCTGACAGAGTAATAAACCAGCATGATCATAGTAAGGAGAGCACTAGAGATAAGAGGTTACAACTGACAGAGTCAACCAGCATGATTTTTGTAAGGAGAGCATTGGAGATAAGAGGCTCTAGCTGACAGAGTAGTTAACCAACATGGCGATACTAAGGAGGACACTGGAGATAAGAGGCTATAGCTGACAGAGTAGTTAACCAGCATGATGATAATAAGGAGAGCACTGGAGATAAGAGGCTATGGCTGACAGAGTAGTTAACCAGCTTGATGATAGTAAGGAGAGGACTGGACATTAGAAGCTAGATCAGGCAAAGTGAAGGGTACGACAGACATCTAACACGTGTGTCTGAGTTTAGAGATGGCTTGTTTCTGATTATTTTTCAATTGTTTTCTGCCATCATTAAGTGTGTGATCAATGTATTTTTTTTCTACCGTGGTCTCATAATCACTTTTTCTGGTTGACAAATTTCTACCTTGGCCTCATAATCACTTCTTCTGGTTGAACATTTTCTACTTTGGCCTCATAATCATTTTTTCTGGTTGACAGTTTTCTACCTTCACCTCATAAATCACTCGTTCTCGTAGACAATTTTCATTGCCGTGGGCATTAAATGTTGTCCTTACATTTGCATGTTTATATTATCCCTGTTTATGCGGTTTGCACTTAAGATTGTGCTGTTGTGGTTATTGATTATGTCTTTCATGTTATTCTTACAAATGTATTTTAAGTTCAACTAATTTGTAACCTTATTGATCTTTTCGTCGGTTAGAAAACACTTGTTTAGTAATATAATCATTCATCATGTATGGGTAATGGAACCAGGTTTTTACCTGACGATACATAAAAACTTTAAGCTTTGTTCGGCCCTTGCTTAAGATTGGAACGTCCACGACTGGTGAAAGAAATCTGGATTAAGATTCTTAAAACGGATTGGCTGCATTATGTACAATCTTTCTGGAGTAAAAATGAATGTTGGAAGAAGTAAGCAAGTATAATTATTATAGTATAGTATAATAATTATAGTAAAATAATTCATGAGCATTTAGTAGGATGAGTTCACGAATTCATAATTATATTCCATTTATTCTTGCCCTATCATAGAGCTGAGATAACTCTGTATACTGTATTGTGTTACTTTGGTTGCAGTTGTTTCCCTTGAAGGCAGCGTCACATCCAGTGGAGCAACTTCAATCAACATGGTGACACAGGTTGTCTGGCCCGCCACAGGTGATACTGCAGTTCATCCTACACCTTACAGCTTCCATCAACATGGTGACACAGATTGTCTGGCCCGCCACAGGTGATACTGCAGTTCACACTACACCATACAGCTTCCATCAACATGGTGACACAGGTTGTCTGGCCCGCCACAGGTGATACTGCAGTTCACCCTACACCATACAGCTTCCATCAACATGGTGACACAGGTTGTCTGGCCGGCCACAGGTGATACTGCAGTTCACCCTACACCATACAGCTTCCATCAACATGGTGACACAGGTTGTCTGGCCGGCCACAGGTGATACTGCAGTTCACCCTACACCATACAGCTTCCATCAACATGGTGACACAGGTTGTCTGGCCGGCCACAGGTGATACTGCAGTTCACCCTACACCATACAGCTTCCATCAACATGGTGACACAGGTTGTCTGGCCGGCCACAGGTGATACTGCAGTTCACCCTACACCATACAGCTTCCATCAACATGGTGACACAGGTTGTCTGGCCGGCCACAGGTGATACTGCAGTTCACCCTACACCATACAGCTTCCATCAACATGGTGACACAGGTTGTCTGGCCGGCCACAGGTGATACTGCAGTTCACCCTACACCATACAGCTTCCATCAACATGGTGACACAGGTTGTCTGGCCGGCCACAGGTGATACTGCAGTTCACCCTACACCATACAGCTTCCATCAACATGGTGACACAGGTTGTCTGGCCGGCCACAGGTGATACTGCAGTTCACCCTACACCATACAGCTTCCATCAACATGGTGACACAGGTTGTCTGGCCGGCCACAGGTGATACTGCAGTTCACACTACACCATACAGCTTCCATACAGCTTCCATCAACATGGTGACACAGGTTGTCTGGCCGGCCACAGGTGATACTGCAGTTCACCCTACACCATACAGCTTCCATCAACATGGTGACACAGGTTGTCTGGCCGGCCACAGGTGATACTGCAGTTCACCCTACACCATACAGCTTCCATCAACATGGTGACACAGGTTGTCTGGCCGGCCACAGGTGATACTGCAGTTCACCCTACACCATACAGCTTCCATCAACATGGTGACACAGGTTGTCTGGCCGGCCACAGGTGATACTGCAGTTCACCCTACACCATACAGCTTCCATCAACATGGTGACACAGGTTGTCTGGCCGGCCACAGGTGATACTGCAGTTCACCCTACACCATACAGCTTCCATCAACATGGTGACACAGGTTGTCTGGCCGGCCACAGGTGATACTGCAGTTCACCCTACACCATACAGCTTCCATCAACATGGTGACACAGGTTGTCTGGCCGGCCACAGGTGATACTGCAGTTCACCCTACACCATACAGCTTCCATCAACATGGTGACACAGGTTGTCTGGCCGGCCACAGGTGATACTGCAGTTCACCCTACACCATACAGCTTCCATCAACATGGTGACACAGGTTGTCTGGCCGGCCACAGGTGATACTGCAGTTCACCCTACACCATACAGCTTCCATCAACATGGTGACACAGGTTGTCTGGCCGGCCACAGGTGATACTGCAGTTCACCCTACACCATACAGCTTCCATCAACATGGTGACACAGGTTGTCTGGCCGGCCACAGGTGATACTGCAGTTCACCCTACACCATACAGCTTCCATCAACATGGTGACACAGGTTGTCTGGCCGGCCACAGGTGATACTGCAGTTCACCCTACACCATACAGCTTCCATCAACATGGTGACACAGGTTGTCTGGCCGGCCACAGGTGATACTGCAGTTCACCCTACACCATACAGCTTCCATCAACATGGTGACACAGGTTGTCTGGCCGGCCACAGGTGATACTGCAGTTCACCCTACACCATACAGCTTCCATCAACATGGTGACACAGGTTGTCTGGCCGGCCACAGGTGATACTGCAGTTCACCCTACACCATACAGCTTCCATCAACATGGTGACACAGGTTGTCTGGCCGGCCACAGGTGATACTGCAGTTCACCCTACACCATACAGCTTCCATCAACATGGTGACACAGGTTGTCTGGCCGGCCACAGGTGATACTGCAGTTCACCCTACACCATACAGCTTCCATCAACATGGTGACACAGGTTGTCTGGCCCGCCACAGGTGATACTGCAGTTCACACTACACCATACAGCTTCCATCAACATGGTGATACAGGTTGTCTGGCCGGCCACAGGTGATACTGCAGTTCACCCTACACCATACAGCTTCCATCAACATGGTGACACAGGTTGTCTGGCCGGCCACAGGTGATACTGCAGTTCACCCTACACCATACAGCTTCCATCAACATGGTGACACAGGTTGTCTGGCCGGCCACAGGTGATACTGCAGTTCACCCTACACCATACAGCTTCCATCAACATGGTGACACAGGTTGTCTGGCCGGCCACAGGTGATACTGCAGTTCACCCTACACCATACAGCTTCCATCAACATGGTGACACAGGTTGTCTGGCCGGCCACAGGTGATACTGCAGTTCACCCTACACCATACAGCTTCCATCAACATGGTGACACAGGTTGTCTGACCGGCTACAGGTTATACTGCACTTCACCCTACACCATACAGCTTCCATCAACATGGTGATACAGGTTGTCTGGCCGGCCACAGGTGATGCTGCAGTTCACCCTACACCATACAACTTCCATCAACATGGTGACACAGGTTGTCTGGCCCGCCCCAGGTGATACTGCAGTTCACCCTACACCATACGTCCCGTTAGGGCACACTGTAAAAAGAAACAGTTCTATTGTTTACTGTACACTGCGTAATAAATAGACGCAGTATTTACTTTAAATACAACAGATGCGAATTGATAGTAAATAAGTTTTTCATGTTTTTTTTTTATTTACTTAAACAATTCTTCCTCCATACTATATCTCTGGATCTCTCACTCGATTTATCGATTCATCTGATTGTGTTTCTCTGTCTATCCACTCTTCACCCATCTCACCAACTGGCGTATGTGTGAAGTTCCTGTGTTTCTCTGTCTATCCACTCGTCACCCATCTCACCAACTGGCGTATGTGTGAAGTTCCTATGTTTCTCTGTGTATCCACTCGTCACCCATCTTACCAACTGACGTATGTGTGAAGTTCCTATGTTTCTCTGTGTATCCACTCGTCACCCATCTTACCAACAGGCGTATGTGTGAAGTTCCTGTGTTTCTCTGTCTATCCACTCGTCACCCATCTTACCAACTGGCGTATGTGTGAAGTTCCTATGTTTCTCTGTGTATCCACTCGTCACCCATCTCACCAACTGGCGTATGTGTGAAGTTCCTGTGTTTCTCTGTCTATCCACTCGTCACCCATCTCACCAACTGGCGTATGTGTGAAGTTCCTGTGTTTCTCTGTCTATCCACTCGTCACCCATCTTACCAACTGGCGTGTGTGTGAAGTTCCTGTGTTTCTCTGTCTATCCACTCGTCACCCATCTCACCAACTGGCGTATGTGTGAAGTTCCTGTGTTTCTCTGTCTATCCACTCGTCACCCATCTCACCAACTGGCGTATGTGTGAAGTTCCTGTGTTTCTCTGTCTATCCACTCGTCACCCATCTTACCAACTGGCGTATGTGTGAAGTTCCTGTGTTTCTCTGTCTATCCACTCGTCACCCATCTTACCAACTGGCGTATGTGTGAAGTTCCTGTGTTTCTCTGTCTATCCACTCGTCACCCATCTCACCAACTGGCGTATGTGTGAAGTTCCTGTGTTTCTCTGTCTATCCACTCGTCACCCATCTTACCAACTGGCGTATGTGTGAAGTTCCTGTGTTTCTCTGTCTATCCACTCGTCACCCATCTCACCAACTGGCGTATGTGTGAAGTTCCTGTGTTTCTCTGTCTATCCACTCGTCACCCTCGTCACCCATCTCATCAACTGGCGTATGTGTGAAGTTCCTGTGTTTCTCTGTCTATCCACTCGTCACCCATCTTACCAACTGGCGTGTGTGAAGTTCCTGTATCCACTCGTCACCCATCTCACCAACTGGCGTATGTGTGAAGTTCCTATGTTTCTCTGTCTATCCACTCGTCACCCATCTTACCAACTGGCGTGTGTGTGAAGTTCCTATGTTTCTCTGTCTATCCACTCGTCACCCATCTTACCAACTGGCGTATGTGTGAAGTTCCTGTGTTTCTCTGTCTATCCACTCGTCACCCATCTCACCAACTGGCGTATGTGTGAAGTTTCTGTGTTTCTCTGTCTATCCACTCGTCACCCATCTCACCAACTGGCGTATGTGTGAAGTTCCTGTGTTTCTCTGTCTATCCACTCGTCACCCATCTTACCAACTGGCGTGTGTGTGAAGTTCCTGTGTTTCTCTGTCTATCCACTCGTCACCCATCTTACCAACTGGCGTATGTGTGAAGTTCCTGTGTTTCTCTGTCTATCCACTCGTCACCCATCTTACCAACTGGCGTGTGTGTGAAGTTCCTGTGTTTCTCTGTCTATCCACTCGTCACCCATCTCACCAACTGGCGTATGTGTGAAGTTCCTGTGTTTCTCTGTCTATCCACTCGTCACCCATCTCACCAACTGGCGTATGTGTGAAGTTCCTGTGTTTCTCTGTCTATCCACTCGTCACCCATCTTACCAACTGGCGTATGTGTGAAGTTCCTGTGTTTCTCTGTCTATCCACTCGTCACCCATCTTACCAACTGGCGTGTGTGTGAAGTTCCTGTGTTTCTCTGTCTATCCACTCGTCACCCATCTCACCAACTGGCGTGTGTGTGAAGTTCCTGTGTTTCTCTGTCTATCCACTCGTCACCCATCTTACCAACTGGCGTATGTGTGAAGTTCCTGTGTTTCTCTGTCTATCCACTCGTCACCCATCTCACCAACTGGCGTGTGTGTGAAGTTCCTGTGTTTCTCTGTCTATCCACTCGTCACCCATCTCACCAACTGGCGTATGTGTGAAGTTCCTGTGTTTCTCTGTCTATCCACTCGTCACCCATCTCACCAACTGGCGTATGTGTGAAGTTCCTGTGTTTCTCTGTCTATCCACTCGTCACCCATCTTACCAACTGGCGTGTGTGTGAAGTTCCTGTGTTTCTCTGTCTATCCACTCGTCACCCATCTCACCAACTGGCGTGTGTGTGAAGTTCCTGTGTTTCTCTGTCTATCCACTCGTCACCCATCTCACCAACTGGCGTGTGTGTGAAGTTCCTGTGTTTCTCTGTCTATCCACTCGTCACCCATCTCACCAACTGGCGTATGTGTGAAGTTCCTGTGTTTCTCTGTCTATCCACTCGTCACCCATCTCACCAACTGGCGTATGTGTGAAGTTCCTGTGTTTCTCTGTCTATCCACTCGTCACCCATCTCACCAACTGGCGTATGTGTGAAGTTCCTGTGTTTCTCTGTCTATCCACTCGTCACCCATCTTACCAACTGGCGTGTGTGTGAAGTTCCTGTGTTTCTCTGTCTATCCACTCGTCACCCATCTTACCAACTGGCGTGTGTGTGAAGTTCCTGTGTTTCTCTGTCTATCCACTCGTCACCCATCTTACCAACTGGCGTGTGTGTAAAGTTCCTGTGTTTCTCTGTCTATCCACTCGTCACCCATCTCACCAACTGGCGTGTGTGTGAAGTTCCTGTGTTTCTCTGTCTATCCACTCGTCACCCATCTCACCAACTGGCGTATGTGTGAAGTTCCTGTGTTTCTCTGTCTATCCACTCGTCACCCATCTCACCAACTGGCGTGTGTGTGAAGTTCCTGTGTTTCTCTGTCTATCCACTCGTCACCCATCTCACCAACTGGCGTATGTGTGAAGTTCCTGTGTTTCTCTGTCTATCCACTCGTCACCCATCTTACCAACTGGCGTGTGTGTGAAGTTCCTGTGTTTCTCTGTCTATCCACTCGTCACCCATTCACCAACTGGCGTATGTGTGAAGTTCCTGTGTTTCAGGAGAGATTTCCAAAGATTTTGGAGGATGGTTGAAAGAAGCAAACTGCGTTATTTTACTGTAAGTTTTTTTGAAATTGTTGGTAATTTTTTGAAACAATGGTTTTGTACCTTTAAGAAGCTACTTAGAAAATTAGGTTTTGCAGATTTTAACAAAATTGCTTGCGAAATACGAAAAGGTTGATAAGAATGTTTTGATGTCTTTGTTATTCAGTTCAGCTTCTACGCCACACTTACGCCCTTTTTTCGTCCCTCAAAACACGTACTAGCGTAACCCACATTTTGTTACTTTTGCAGGAGAGAGGTTTGAAGTTTTGGCCATTTTTCATCATGCCACTCTAAAGTCAATTATTGAAGGGCGAATTTCATTTTTTCTTATCTTAAATTGAGAAGCGCATCCTTTTTTCTTTGGCGAATTGTGTTTCCTAAAAACCTTTTTAGTTTTTGAACAAAATGAGTTTTTGTCAGATACAATAGTACGTGCTGCTCAGTTTACAAGCTGGAAATGTGGCTTACGCTTGTACATTGTGGGATACGCTAGTACGTGTTTTAAGCTTGTTTGATATTGTGCGTTTATGTTGAGGCTTACGCTAGGTGAAACATGTTGATATAACGAAGAAAGATACTGAAAACATAAATTATTTAAACAAAAACAATACTTTTATTAAGATTACATCAAATCAACTGAGAAAAACCAAAGAACTAGTTGTATTATAAGGAAGTAATTATTTAAAAATGAAATTATAATCAGTCAATGCATTTCTTTGCCTTGTATTTTTAATTTGAGCGTTAAGGTAAAAATAAATTTTATTTCATTCAATAATACCATTAAATCATGGTGATATCAGATGTGAATGCAGTATTATCAATTTTTATCATATTTAGATAGGCTATATAATAATGCCTTTACAGGAAATCATATCATAAACCCTGTATCAAAGTATTAAAACTTTAAATTGAAAAGAAGATGCAGGCCCTTTCGTGAACAAAACTTGCTAATGTTACAGAAGGTTGTAGTTTGAGAGCCTTCTTTTGTAGAAAATAGAGCTCTCACGAGACATCGGTAGGTACATGACCTGCTGTAGATCAAACGCAGCGCAATGAATGCTTGCATCTTCCATGGCTTTTTTTCCTCGTACTCATTTTTCAGTTCTCTCACCTTTTCTTTCTCACCTACAACTTTTCTTGTTATTCTCTTTTCACCTCTTCACTACCTTGGTGGTAATTAACACACAGGGAACACTGGTCTTTTTTTGGTCGGTGTATTAATAGATTTTTTTTTCTATTAAATACATCCCGGTATGTAGTGAAGCTTGGTGGCTTTACTCTCGGTATCCATTCTCTGAGAAACATGGTGTACATCTTGCGCTTACTCTGTTCAGCACTCAAATACTCCCGCGTTGACTTCTCTCGACAATAATGCGATTCTACTTTTGGATATCAGTCTATCTGTTCAGACATCATGTTACGAACAAGTGCATCTCTCTCTCTCTCTCTCTCTCTCTCTCTCTCTCTCTCTCTCTCTCTCTCTCTCTCTCTCTCTCTCTCTCTCTCTCTCTCTTTCTCCTTCTGATTGCCTTCCACCTCTCTTTTCCCCTTCGATTGTGCTCATTGCTGTCACTTTGTCCAGTGCCGCTCTTGTGGTTTGTTCAGGTGTTCCTAAAGTGCTAAAGAAAAATACTTGGCAAACCTGAACCTGTCTTTCTTCTACTGTTAGAAAGTACTATTTAGTATTGGCCCTTCTTGAGTCACCCTCCGTAAATTTTTCTTTACTTTAGAGCATTTCACATATCTCACTAGAAATTCTCTTTGAAGTCTTAAGTCTCCAAGTGCATGGTACGAATCAAAGATAGTCTGTCTTTACTGATCAGTTATTGTTAAACATGTCTTTGCTGATCAGATATTATTAAACACTGTCTTTACTGATCAGATATTATTAAACACTGTCTTTGCTGATCAGTTATTATTAAACACTGTCTTTGCTGATCAGTTATTATTAAACACTGTCTTTACTGATCAGTTATTATTAAACACTGTCTTTACTGATCAGATATTATTAAACACTGTCTTTGCTGATCAGCTATTATTAAACACTGTCTTTGCTAATCAGATATTATTAAACACTGTCTTTACTGATCAGATATTATTAAACACTGTCTTTGCTGATCAGTTATTATTAAACACTGTCTTTGCTGATCAGTTATTATTAAACACTGTCTTTACTGATCAGTTATTATTAAACACTGTCTTTACTGATCAGATATTATTAAACACTGTCTTTGCTGATCAGTTATTATTAAACACTGTCTTTGCTGATCAGATATTATTAAACACTGTCTTTGCTGATCAGTTATTATTAAACACTGTCTTTACTGATCAGATATTATTAAACACTGTCTTTGCTGATCAGATATTATTAAACACTGTCTTTGCTGATCAGTTATTATTAAACACTGTCTTTGCTGATCAGTTATTATTAAACACTGTCTTTACTGATCAGTTATTATTAAACACTGTCTTTACTGATAAGTTATTATTAAACACTGTCTTTACTGATCAGATATTATTAAACACTGTCTTTGTTGATCAGATATTATTAAACACTGTCTTTGCTGATCAGATATTATTAAACACTGTCTTTACTGATCAGTTATTATTAAACACTGTCTTTGTTGATCAGATATTATTAAACACTGTCTTTGCTGATCAGATATTATTAAACACTGTCTTTACTGATCAGTTATTATTAAACACTGTCTTTACTGATCAGATATTATTAAACACTGTCTTTGCTGATCAGATATTATTAAACACTGTCTTTGCTGATCAGATATTATTAAACACTGTCTTTACTGATCAGTTATTATTAAACACTGTCTTTGCTGATCAGATATTATTAAACACTGTCTTTGCTGATCAGATATTATTAAACACTGTCTTTGCTGATCAGATATTATTAAACACTGTCTTTGCTGATCGGTTATTGTTAAACACTGTCTTTGCTGATCAGTTATTATTAAACACTGTCTTTTCTGCTTTTCACAGGTGTCACCTCTGCATCTGGCTTTCATCTGTTTTGGTGGCACAGTCTCGAGCGCCTATTCGAGTTGTTTTTTCTTCTGCCCAGGGCATCCATCCGAACACGATGAGCATTATTTTGTGGCACCAGTTGTGTCGTTTTTCTCCAGGGCTAGGTAGACTGTAGTGGATATCTCCGCTGTGGAGCTGCGACTCTTGTGCTGTGCACTTCGTGCCGCGAAAAACAGTCACAGCTGCGATAAGCGATGAGCTCTGATGTAGAATGTACGGTTTGTAACTAGACAGTCTTTGCTTGTAAAATGGGGGCACTTTCCTTTGACACAGAAGATAAAATTATATAACCTGTTAAAAGTCGAACGTTCCGGATCGAGCTTAGGGATCATTTTTAGCCATTCATTGCAGCCTACTTTGATTTGTCACACTTTTTTTTTAGAATGACCATTGTTCGAGGCACTCTTTTAAAGTGTTTTCACGTTTTCTCATATGACACGCACAAAGTGTACTGTCGTTTTTTGTTCTGTGAAAGGAAAGATTTCGATCTGGAAACGACCCTGAGTTAGTGCTGTAGCTTGGTTGGACTCTAGAAAATGCTCTACATTGTTGGCAGCGTTAGGTCAGGATGCAAGTATTCCTGGTTGGAGCAGGATCTACAATTATGTGATTCCATGCGATGACATCTTTGTATATGTGCAAACACCTTCTCACGGACCATCTCGTTTCTTTGTTGGATTTTGTGTGACTGTCTTCCTCTCCCTTTAAAAATCGTTTAACTCATAGCTTTGCAACATCAGTTCGCACAGTTTTTTTAACTTAAAAATCGAGTCGAATGAAAGTTTCTGACACACGCTCAGGCGGTCAAGATCAATATCACATAGTACTTGCTACTTTTTTGCTGCGTCTGAAATGCTCAATTTGTTCGAAACTATGTGCCTTACGATGAAGTTACGTTGCAGCTGCATATCACAGAGTTCATAGTATTCCTTAAAGAATGAGTTGCTTGAATCTTTAGTAAAGATGGAACTTGTCTCTAATATTTTTACTTGCTTCGGAATTACATCCATCTCCCAGTTAAAGATCAGGCTTTACATCTGCAGTTTTGGGCGTTGCCTATTCCTACCCTAAGTCTCTCAGCATCTTAGCATCTTGTTGGTTTGTTCCCCTACGTTTTCCTTGCCTCACCTCCATTTGTACACCTTCCATCGTATGAGCTTGAGATGTGTTTGAGATTGTATGAGTAGGAACGACTTTTTGAACCTCACGTTCTTGTGCTGCATCAGTGGTTGTCATACCAGTGAATGGTTTTTCGGTTGCGTTGTGTTCTCTTTCCTTTTGGCATAGCAGTTTTGACATGTCATTTTGTTCTCATATTGGATTATCATCATTTAAATGGTCGTAACACTAGAGTGCTGAGCAGCCAACACACGCAGATAAAGACATCTTGTTTGCTCTTGGGGGAATCACACCGACATGCCACAATTGTTCGATCATCATCAGAATCAACATAGTATTCTGAATCTAGGATATATTTTGAAGTATTTATATATCGATGATTACAATGCGACCAGCTTGAATTTCAAAGCATCTTCCAAATGCCTTTGCCAATCGATAGTATTCACAGTGTCATTTCTATGAAGACCAGCAAGACAAATTAGATCAACCAAAGCAGCAGCATCAGTTTTTAATCACTCTCATATTCAGTCACATTGGTTCCAAAAATAGCTCAGGATCTAGTAAACATTTAGAAGTCAGTTCAAAGTCTAATAGATCTAGTCCTATTCTTAATACTTTGATAAAAACCACATTACGTAAATCAGTTCGAATGGCAGAAGCAATATTGCAGCTTTCCTCTATGGAATAATACCATAAAATGAGGTAGACGTAGTAGTAATTGTAGGAGTAGTAGAAGTAATAGTAGTAGTAGTAGTAGTAGTAGTAGTAGTAGTAGTAGTAGTAGTAGTAGTAGTAGTAGTAGTAGTAGTAGTAGTAGTAGTAGTAGTAGTAGTAGTAGTAGTAGTAGTAGTAGTAGTAGTAGTAGTAGTAGTAATAGTAGTAGTAGTAGTAGTAGTAGTAGTAGTAGTAGTAGTAGTAGTAGTAGTAGTAGTAGTAGTAGTAGTAGTAGTAGTAGTAGTAGTAGTAGTAGTAGTAGTAGTAGTAGTAGTAGTAGTAGTAGTAGTAGTAGTAGTAGTAGTAGTAGAAGTAGTAGTAGAAGTAAAAGTAGTAGTAGCAGAAGCAGCAACAGTAGCAGTAGCAGTACTTCTACGGTGAATGAAATTGAATGTCGCAGTGGAGCTTTGGGAATAGTTGTGAAGCACCATAAAAGAAAAAAATATTAGGTAGAGTCCCGCCCCAAAATGTACAAAACAAAACAAAACACGTGATATTTTGGATTTACGCCTTCGTCAGACACAAAAACAAGAACAATAAACCACATAATAATATTTCAAATTTATGTATGTGAATATCCTTGTGTGGTTATTGTTGAATGTGGCTATAACTGTGCAATCTTAACTCAAATCACCTACAATCTCATACACGCCATTTTGTGAGATGGGCGAAAAATTGTATCCCTTTCCATTTGTCGGAATCTCTCTTTAGCTCTGTTTCCCTCTGTAAGATTTTGCCCACCTGGCTGTATACCTCAGAATCATTTTTTGTCTGCCTCTGTCTTGTTTTTTTTTGTTTGTTTTTTTTTGTATCCGTTATGTCTATGTGGTAGGCTGTGTTTTTTCTTCTTGCACCGTTTTCGCTTTTAATGTTCGAGAACAACAAGAAAACTTTTGTGCCTTCACAATTTTCATAATTCATAATTCTTAGAGATGTTTACAAGTTACACCTTACAACATAACTATAGCACTCTAAGATGTAGATGAGAGATTAACCAGCTTTACATTAAGTTTGCATTAATTTCATTTACCAGCAGTGAACTTATTTCGGTTTTAGTGCAAAGGTACGGAGGTCTTTGGTTTCTGTACATTTTTGCTATTCCGCGTAAAATATTCCTGTCCTTCATGGCCCTTTTTAAAGTTCAGTCTCTTTACGTTTTTATCACTTTTACATACTTGTTTGACAGAAGCTCCCTGTGTACCCTGGGTCATATTCCTGTATACAGGCTCCATCAGTCTGGCAACAAGAGTTGTTCCTCCCTCCACAGGTGGCACTACAGGTGTCTTCACAGAATCTTCCTGTGTATCCTGGGTCACATCCCTGAGTAGAGGCTCCATCAGTCAAGTTACAAGACCTGTCCTTGCCACCACATGTAGTGCTACAGGTATATAAGCACTTAATTCCGTATTTTCCTCATTGACATTCTGGTTAAAATATCGCAATAAATTTATTTCCCAAATTAAAAAATTAAAGAAATAAGCTTCTGATTTGCATCACGAATAAAATAAATTTTATAGATGTATATAATATATATATATATATATATATATATATATATATATATATATATATATATATATATATATGTATGTATAATGATAATAATAAAATTAATAACCTAGATGTTCTTGGCCTTTACTCCAGAGTTTCAAGTCGGTGCGGCTCCCGTTTAATGGCTGTTGGTAATGACTGACTGATGTTGACTTTAGACAATAAGAATCGTGTTATAGGTGCAAAAAGAGAACTGACCTCATTTATTCTGTTTCGTGAGGGCGTATATTTAATATGTCGATATTTTTCTTCTAAACAAAGAATGCATACACTTTTTTCCTGGTGTATGTGGCTTGACTCTTTTAATGATATCCCAATGGGTTGTGCGTTTGATGAACTTCTGCGCTAGTTCCCATGTGCTCGCTGACTTTCGTATCTTTCCTCTTGTTGATGTGTGTGGATAGTTTCACAACCAAACTGAGTTTAACATCCA
This sequence comes from Elysia crispata, assembly GCA_033675545.1. Lineage (NCBI taxonomy): Eukaryota > Metazoa > Mollusca > Gastropoda > Plakobranchidae > Elysia > Elysia crispata. The sequence continues at coordinate 15,851 of JAWDGP010000764.1, read as the reverse complement.
CAAACCTTTCCAAGTTAACTGTTGATGTGTGTGGATAGTTCCACAACCAAACTGAGTTTAACATCCACAAACCTTTCCAAAGTAAACTGTTGATGTGTGTGTGATAGTTCCACAACCAAACTGAGTTTAATATCCACATATCTTTCCAAAGTTAACTGTTGATGTGTGTGATAGTTTCACAACCAAACTGAGTTTAACATCCACAAACCTTTTCAAAGTTAACTGTTGATATGTGTGGATAGTTTCACAACCAAACTGAATTTAACATCCACATACCTTTCCAAGTAAACTGTTGATGTGTGTGGATAGTTCCACAACCAAACTGAATTTAACATCCACATACCTTTCCAAAGTAAACTGTTGATGTGTGTGGATAGTTTCACAACCAAACTGAGTTTAATATCCACATATCTTTCCAAAGTTAACTGTTGATGTGTGTGGATAGTTTCACAACCAAACTGAGTTTAACATCCACAAACCTTTCCAAAGTTAACTGTTGATGTGTGTGGATAGTTTCACAACCAAACTGAGTTTAACATCCACGTACCTTTCCAAAATAAACTGTTGATGTGTGTGGATAGTTTCACAACCAAACTGAGTTTAACATCCACGTACCTTTCCAAAATAAACTGTTGATGTGTGTGGATAGTTTCACAACCAAACTGAGTTTAACATCCACAAACCTTTCCAAACTAAACTGTTGATGCCGAGTATTTTAATATTTGTATCTCTTCCCACACGGAGCTTTTTAACAAAACAAAACAAAACAAAAAACAACAACACACTTTTTTTTCTAGATGTCGGTATTAATGCTTATGCCGATTAAAATATATCTGCTACAGCCCAGTGTCGGGTTAATGAGATGCTATAAATTTGCTTTTCAGATTTTAATTATTCACTTGAAGAGAAAGTTTTTTTCCACCGTTTTAAACAAAATTGTCATTTGATAAGCACACCTTCCCTTATCTTTCATGTAAGTAAATTGGTATCCAAATCTAGATGAAAAAACTTGGCTTTGCAACAGATTTATTGACACAAATTTAGGATCGTCTCAAACATATAAATTTTTACTCCATACATTTATTTTTGATCTTTTAGATTTTATTGATTTACATCTTAAAATAAAAAAGCATTATCTTTCTTAATACAATCTGATCTTAAATGAGTTAATCTTGACGCAAACAAAATTAATATACTCTAAGATTTAATACAGTCAAATTTAAAAGGCTCTCTAAAAATATGACATATTCTGTTTTTGTTACAAATCAAAGTATTAATTACTACTTGTGTCCAAGGAATCCCCGTCATCATGCGTGCAGCCTTGGTGGCAATCGACAGAGACGAAACAAGCGATGTGTTGGTGTCGAGGATTATCAGTCTTCCGTCAGACCTGGTGGTGGCAGTAGGAATCTTTGTAGTGGTCGCCGATTCCTTCAGCGTGATCAAGACTATCAGCCAAGACAACCACGGTCGGGAGTATCTTATGACCAACCAAGAGAGTCCATGCTCCGCCCTGATAGTGGTCGCCGTGGGGACAACCATCGCGAAAGACACGCCACAGATGTTACTCAGAACCAAACATCTGATTCTGGATCAGCTACTACTTCCTGTGTAGCTGGAGGCCCTATAGTCACGAATCATCGCGGCCGCGGTCAGCATCAAAGTAAAGTGTTCTTCCGTGAGCTCAGGCCGCTGGTTGGTCCATCTGCGCTGACCCACCAGCGTAAGGATGCCTCATTACCTGTGCTACCGGACGAGCAGCGACTTCCTCGCCGATCAAGGCGGATCTCTCGTAAGCCTGATCGCTTTGGTCTTTACTAGGCTGTGCCCTACCGCCTAGCGCACTATAGACTGAAGGACTACATGTGAGAGAAGACCGTGTGATGCTGTAGTGTTGCCTGTTATGACTGCACTGAGGCGCTGCGCGTGCAGTTGGATAGCCTATAGTGTTACGCTTATGGAATACAAACTATGATTACAAACACAGGGACCTTTTAATTTAATAACAAGAACACTTTGTAACGGTCTTGACTTGGTTGTTTTTCTCTTATGATTTTCTTGCATTTTAATTTTCATTGTTTTTTTTACTGTCTTTTTATCCTGCCTACTAACACCGGTAACTGCTCACTTTACGATTTGTATTGAATATGATGGTTTATGAATTTATGTGTTACCTAGGACCTTGCGATGTGCAACTATGTTTTTAATTAACAATTGTACTGATTAACAATGTATTATTTTACATTTTTTAGTTGAGGGATGAGGGAGTAATCGAATGTAATTTATGTTAGTAAGCCTAGCTCTATTTCTTATTCTACACCCGTGTGATCCCGGGATCCACTATTCGGAGCGGGGAGTTCAGAATAGGATCACTGGTTTGCCCATTTCACCAGATCGTAAAAGGCGAGTAAAGAATGGTTTTGGGAGAGATTCGAACCCTATCCCATGTAATAGTGGGGTTGATGTAGAAACCGAGTCTGGGACTCGATGAGATTTTTCTTAGGTCCGCTCTGGCAGCTGCATGATTATCCCGACGCACTATACTGTATACCTGCTTTATCTCTTGAGGTGTTTCTTTTAAGTACTAAAACTATAATTGTATCCTGATGTTCAGTATAGACTTTAATTATCTACTGTACATGGTGACTGGAGAAAAAGGATTTTTCGTTTAAGTAGATGTGGGAGAAGCTCTTGAGAATGATTGTGAATTTAATAAGTATCATAATTGATAATCTGTGTTGCGTGGATCAGATCTACAGAGTACTAGTTCGGTAATAATTTTCTCTCTGGAGGACGATGTCTAACTCTAAGGAAAGTATTTACTGACCATTACCATTTCTTTTCCATTTATTGCTGACCATCTTGTTTTTCTATTGCTTTGAGCACTGATAATTTATAATGTTGAATGTTTTAATGTGCCTGTGTCGTTCTGGAGCTCCACGTCCTATGTGTCGTGTTTTGTTCTTTCCACAATTTTGTGTATTTTGCCTACATTTTTTTTTTTTGCTTTTTGTTTTCCCTGCTTCTTTTATGCAACGCTCTCTTTTAATTCATTTGTAACCATGCATATATTCTAATGCCAATTTTCTATATTTGCTCTTTCATGTTCACTGTTTGGCTTATGGGGTATTGTTCAATTTTATGCCTTTTTATACGTCGGGTTGCCAAGTAACGATTCCTCGACTGTGCTAATTATATTATGAAATACCATTTATTCTTGCCACGACTTTTGTAATCCTCTAGTGTCACATGTTGTAACATATATAATGCCAATCTGTGTAACCTGCTTGCTATTGATTTATATGGTATAAGATATTCCTATCGAGAGAGGATTGCTACACTTGTTAAGCATAATTTAGCGCTGTACTTAATCTTGAGGTCAGTTTGTTATAATTATTCACACTATATTATTAGTAAATAATGATGATCTTTTGAATGATCTAAATTTTTGTATCGGTTTTATTTTGGATAGGCCTAAGTGTCTATAGTAATGCCGTTTGGGATGACCTCATTTTTTATCATTGACTGGACAGTCGACTGACCCCACCTTTACCTTCTGCCTCCCACATTATGTTCCGTACTGCCGCACCGTTCCTTTGAACTTTTTTATTATATCAGTAGTGCCGTCTATCTGGTGGCGTGAGTGTTTCCGTTACGCAATGATGATCGTGTCCTGGTAGGAGAGTTTGCTGTGTTTATTTACTTTGGTGGTACTATTGACCTTACCTTAGGGTTAAGTATTGACGTTAAGTTCAGTTCGTCGGAGCCGAACAATTTTTTGTGGGGCGAGTGTGAGGAGGCTGGTATAATTATTTATTTGTGGCGCAGCAGTAGGTCTTTGGAATCTTTAGTATATCAATTATCAGCTTGTGGGTGGAGCCAGGTGCGCTTTTAGCTTGTTAGTAGACTTAGTTTAATGGCGGGAAACTAGTCTCCGCCCCTCTAGCGGTTTATTTTTATTTCTTTAATAATTCGGAAGATACTTTGTTCTTTCATTCCTGTCCAGCTGGCCAGAGAAGCTTTTCCTCGGTCGGCTTTCCACATACTTTGATCGGGAGATGCTAAATGTAGTTCGTAGATGTAACGATGCCTTCCGTAGATTCTATGATCTCGGTCGGGTGATGCTTTAGTTGGGGAAACGGGTTGTGCCGTTCGACGGAGTAGATTTTCCTCGGTCGGCATTGGCCCTTGTTCTAGGGACGAACTGGGAAACCAGGGAAGTCTTTGACCGGGGGCCTTGCCGACAGAGCTTGGACTATAAATTGTAGAGCTCGGAAAGACTCGTAGTCAGTATCTTTTTGGAGTATCTGGAGGCCACGTTGGAAGTGCCAGTAGTATCGTTGGAAATTTAGGGAGAAGTTATTGTGGAGATTATTGAACTATTGTGAAACTTGTGTTGGATTATCATTTGTTTTAATTCTACGTGATTATCACCGTGACTCGGGCGTTGGCTGACTATTAGGCATTTTCATTACCGTAGGCATTTTGTTTGGATCATGTATATTGTGACTATTAGGCATTTTCATTACCGTAGGCATTTTGTTTGGATCATTTCTATTTTGACTATTAGGCATTTTCATTACCGTAGGCATTTTGTTTGGATCATTTCTATTTTGACTATTAGGCATTTTGTTTGGATATTTTCTATTCTGACTATTAGGCATTTTTATTGGACATTTGTTTAGTTCTTAGTATCTTCTGTTCTGACCATTATTAGTATCTTCTATTTAGTATTCTGGCCATTTTGTTTAGTATCTGATATTAGTATAATATCCGCACTTTATCTCGAGTATCTGCTTGGCGCTTATCATTCTGACCATTTGTTAGTACCTTTATTGCCTGATTGCTTGTCGATCATCTTTGTATTTTTTTATTTTTTATTCTTTGAGAATTGCTTCCATTCATTGATTATTGAGTATTCGTGGAATAAACATATTATAGGTGGTAACTTTAACTTCTTCTCTTTTGTGTTCTTCTTCGTCTGGAGTGTAGCTATTCTATTCTTGTCAAGTCTCGACACCCACTCGTATTAGTTAGGGAACAGTGGCCTTAGTGCTCCACTGATACTCAAGGACCCAAGAGTGTGAACTCTGTAGTTTTGCACGGCTGCTAGGCACGCTACCATAACCAGTTAGAGCCTGCAATTACTTAGAGTAGGAAGAAGCACTGAGCTTCTATAAGTAACTAGACCAGTGGGTCCTATTGTAGTAGTGACTGTTAGTCCAGGGAATCCACCCAGCTAGGTAGGGTTACATTTATACTCTTCAAAACATATACTTCTAGTTATGTAGATTTTACCACTTAAAAGGAAAATAACATTTGAAACAGTTTCAGCTTCTCAGTTCACTATAAAATGATCGCTTCCCAGACTATAAAACAAACCTAAAGAAGGAATGAGTCCCTAATTTTGGATCCTCTAATAGACCCACAGCCGTACTGATATTTTTATGAGAAAAGAAATGAGTTCAAATATCATATAATGTTGGGAGCACGAGCTTTGCTACACAGAGGTCGCCAATCTGTTGATAAATATAATGAAAGAATATGAATACTAGGCTGTTTACTTTATTTTTTGATACTGTAGTACTCTTAAGTTGGGTTTACAAAGCTTCTTTTTGATGTCTGTTTTTCATAGTCTTGCTTCAGCACCTCTAAGCAAATATATAATAAACTAATAACTACGTTTTCCCAATTGATAAAATGAATCGAGCTCAATAGTTTGTTCTATAAATATTCTCATCAAGCACCTACCATTAATTTTGTCAGTGGTTAAATCTTTACTCTAGTCAAGTCACACATAGATTTTTCATGAAGTATTTTGTCAGATAACCAGATAGTAAGGGTATATTTTTTCCTAAAGCGCTACCATAGGAGAGTTGGACAGAGAGCTAGGCGATGGTGATAATACACGTTGGGAAATGTTTGGGTTTAAATCTTCAAAATATACCAGTCACTAAGTTGTCCACAAGGAAATGTAGGGCATTGAAAAATGAATTTCGTTGCTGGTTGTGAAAAAAACGATTTTACCCCCTCAGGCGCACAATTTATATAAGTGTACAGTGTCACAAAGTAAAGAATGTATTTTTTTGGTTTACAATTAAGTAATTATTGTTGTTTCATTATATTTAAAGTTACATCTTGGATTGAAAAAAACGGGCACAGAGGTGTGATAACCACTGCGCTTCTCGATTTGCTCATTCTCCTAAAGCATCATGTCTAACCTTCACTACAATCTAGTCCAGTGTAGCCATGGGCACAGCCAGACGAACAGCCTCCACTGTGGACATGTATAACAGCTGGTCTGGTTGACACAGTTACACTCACGCTCACACCATTGTCCATATCGATTCGCTGGACACTGGATCTCTGGCGGTCAGACAAGTTTAAGTTCGGCGAGTTGAAAAACTTTCTATGTAACGTTGTATAGGAGCTGATTACATGTAATGATTTCTCATCAAAGTTAATCTTTCAAATAGTATGAAAGTAGCATGCAGTGAGTGCCAATATACAAATACACATAACAAGAGTCATTCTTACCCCGTGCAGCAAGCAAGTTGGTATTAAAACACTGATATTTTTTATAAGAAAATTAGAATCAACTCAATAATTTAGACGATTTTGCTTTATGAATTAGCATACATGGATATTACTTTATACGCAATGTAAATCGAAAAAAGGACGCTTTTACATTTCTTTTCTAGCAATAACATAAAGCAGGGTTATTATTTGATACGGTATCAATAATTATCTTCCTTAACAGATTTGCGTTTCCCTTGCTGCTTCGTAATGGAAAAAAGTTAACGGTTAAAAAAAAAATTATAAAGAGAAAACAAACAAATTCCAATCAAGTAAATAATTCTTATAGTTTAAAAGTCAGAAAAGAGAAGAAAAAAAAAAAAAAAGAAGAGACAGAAAAACATAGGTAATCAGACAGAAAGGAAGACAGAGGAAGAAACAGAGAGACAAAGATAAACATGAAAAAAAAACCCAGATAAACAGGAAGAAAGATAAAGAAAGAAACAGAGAGACCTAGATAGACAGGAAGAAAGATAAAGAAAGAAACAGAGACACTTATATAAGAAGGAAAAAAGACACAGAAAGAAACAGAGACACCTATATAAGAAGGAAAAAAGACACAGAAAGAAACAGAGACACCTATATAAGAAGGAAAAAAGACACAGAAAGAAACAGAGACACCTATATAAGAAGGAAAAAAGACACAGAAAGAGAAACAGAGACACCTATATAAGAAGAAAAAAAGACACAGAAAGAAACAAAGGGACAGAGACAGACAAGAAGAAAGACAATGAAAGAATCATAGAGACCTAGATAGACAGGTAGAAAGACAGAGAGAGAAAGAGAGAGAACTAGGGAGACAGGAAGAAAGACAGCGTAAGAAACAAAGAGATTTTAGATAGACAGGATTAAAGGTAAAGAAAGAAACAGAGATACCTCGATAGACAAGAAGAAAGACACAGAGAGAAAGAGAGAGAGAGAGAGAGAGAGAGAGAGAGAGAGAGAGAGATAGAACTAGGGAGACAGGAAGAAAGACAGAGAAAGAAACAAAGAGATTTTAGATAGACAGGATGAAAGGTAGAGAAAGAAACTGAGATACCTCGATAGACAGGAAGAAAGATATAGAGAGAAACAATGATTCCTTGAATGACTGGAAGAAAGACAGAACGAAACAGAGAGACATAGATAGAGAGGAAGAAAGACAAAGTGAGAAACAGAGAGACATAGATAGACAGGAAGAAAGACAGAGCGAGAAAAAGAGATACCCTGATTGACTAGAAGAAAGACAGAGTGAGAAACAGAGAGACATATATAGAAAGAAGAAAGACAGAGAAAGAAACAGAGAGACATAGATTGACAGGAAGAAAGACAGAGTGAGAAACAGGGATACCCTGATTGACTAGAAGAAAGACAAAGTGAGAAACAGGGATACCCTGATTGACTAGAACAAAGACAAAGTGAGAAACAGGGATACCCTGATTGACTAGAAGAAAGACAAAGTGAGAAACAGGGATACCCTGATTGACTAGAACAAAGACAAAGTGAGAAACAGGGATACCCTGATTGACTAGAAGAAAGACAAAGTGAGAAACAGAGAGACATAGATTGACAGGAAGAAAGACAGAGTGAGAAACAGAGAGACATAGATAGAGAGGAAGAAAGACAAAGTGAGAAACAGAGAGACATAGATAGAGAGGAAGAAAGACAGAGCGAGAAAAAGAGATACCCTGATTGACTAGAAGAAAGACAGAGTGAGAAACAGAGAGACATATATAGAAAGAAGAAAGACAGAGAAAGAAACAGAGAGACATAGATTGACAGGAAGAAAGACAGAGTGAGAAACAGAGAGACATATATAGAAAGAAGAAAGACAGAGAAAGAAACAGAGAGACATAGATAAAGAGGAAGAAAGACTCAGAAATAGGCATAGAGACATAGATAGACAGGAAGAAAGACACAGAAATAGGCATAGAGACATAGATAGACAGGAAGAAAAACAGAGAAAGAAACAGAGAGACATAGATTGACAGGAAGAAAGACTCAGAAATAGGCATAGTGACATAGATAGACAGGAAGAAAGACACAGAAAGAAACAGAGAGACATAGATAGACAGGAAAAAAGACACAGAAAGAAACAGAGAGACATATAGATCTATAGAAAGGAAGAAAGACTCAGAAAGAAACAGAGAGACATATATAGAAAGGAAGAAAGACAGAGAGAGAATCAGAGAGATTTAAGAGGAAGAAAGACACAGAAAGAGACATAGAGACATAGATAGACAGAAAAAAAAGACACAGAAAGAAACAGAGAGACATATATAGAAAGGAAGAAAGACACAGAAAGAAACAGAGAGACATAGATTGACAGGAAGAAAGACTCAGAAATAGGCATAGAGACATAGATAGACAGGAAGAAAGACACAGAAATAGGCATAGAGACATATATAGAAAGGAAGAAAGACTCAGAAAGAAACAGAGAGACATATATAGAAAGGAAGAAAGACAGAGAGAGAATCAGAGAGATTTAAGAGGAAGAAAGACACAGAAAGAGACATAAAGACATAGATAGACAGAAAAAAAGACAGAGTGAGAAACAGAGAGACCTAGATAGACAGGAAGAAAAACACAGAAAGAAACAGAGAGACCTAGATAGACAAGAAGAAAGACAGAGAGAGAGAGAAAGAGAGAACTAGGGAGACAGGAAGAAAGTCAGAGAAAGAAACAACGAGATTTAAATAGAAAGGAAGAAAGACAGAGAGAATCAGAGAGACTGAAGAGGAAGAAAGACAGGAAAGAGACAGATAGGCGTAGATCGACAGTAAGAAAGACAGAAAAAGAAACAGAGAGACCTACATAGACAGGAAGAAAGATAGAGAGAGAAAATGAAATACATTGATAGACTACAGGAAGAGAGAGAAAGATACAGAGAGACATAGATAGACAGGAAGAAAGACACAGAAAGAAACAGAAAGACTTGTATAGATAGGAAGAAAGACAGAGTGAGAATCAGAGAGACATAGATAGAGAGGAAGAAAGACACGCAAAGAGATAGAGAGACACAGATAGACAGGTAGAAAGACACAGAAAGAAACAGAAAGACTTGTATAGATAGGAAGAAAGACAGAGTGAGAATCAGAGAGACATAGATTGACAGGAAGAAAGACAGAAGAAGAAACAGACAGATCTAAATAGACAGGAAGAAAGACAGAGAAAGAAACAGAAAGACTTGTATAGATAGGAAGAAAGACAGAGTGAGAATCAGAGAGACATAGATTGACAAGAAGAAAGACAGAAGAAGAAACAGACAGATCTAAATAGACAGGAAGAAAGACAGAGAAAGAAACAGAAAGACTTGTATAGATAGGAAGAAAGACAGAGTGAGAATCAGAGAGACATAGATTGACAGGAAGAAAGACAGAAGAAGAAACAGACAGATCTAAATAGACAGGAAGAAAGACAGAGAAAGAAACAGAGAGACCTAGATAGACAGGAAGAAAGAGAAAGAAAGAAACAGACATACCTAGATACACTAGAAAGAAAGTCAATTCAATAGTAAATCATTCGAGTCATTAACAATTTCATCATAGAACGATACCCTCTTATTTTTTTAAGAAATCGCATACCGGTTAATAGAAAAAAAAGAATAGAGACAGATTCAAATAATGTGCATCATAGATCTACTGCCGTATAACATAATATAAGAAAAGCGAAAAAAAAAGAAAACAAAGGAAGTTAGAGAAGCTTATACCATCGTATTACGTATTCCAGACGCAGCCCAAAGGGACATATGGTGGGATAGAAAGTCAATTGAAGAGTAAATTATTCGATTCTTAGACAATTATATCATTATCATGGGTCGATACCCTCTAATTTTTTTTTTAAGAAATCGCATACCAGTTAATAAACGAAGGAATAGACACAGATTCATAGAATGTGCTTCATAGATCTAACGCCGTATAACATAATATAATATTAGTGATGAAATAAGAAAACAAATGATGTTAGAGAGGCATAAACCATCGTATTACGTAAGCCAGACGCAGGCAAAAGGGATGGATGGTGGCAATGAAAGTCAAGTAAAGAGTAGTTTATTGGATTCATATACAATTCTACGAGTATCATGGATCGATACCCTCTTATTTTTTTTTAACCAATCGCATACCGGGTAATAAAAGAAAGAATAGAGACAGATTCATAGAATGTGCATCATAGATCTCCCGCCGTATAACATATACGTATTACATATTCATATAACCATCTAAGAGTTGGAATGATAACGAGGTCGTCCCAGGATAATAACAGTCAACGACCATTTTAATTGTTATTGGGCTACATTACTTCCCTTGAAAATGTGAAAATTTTTATTAGTTTGTTGCTTGTTTAGTTGTGGTTTGGGTTTGTTTTGTTTTTTATTTCTTTTGTCACAATTTTTTTACAACTTTAGTTTTATCTCAGCAATGAAGTGGTTAATAATCTTACCAATAAAGATGCACAAAAGCCAATCTTGTAATCAAATTAGCAAATCAGGGATTAGCGATATTAATAATGTTTATATACCTCAGTCTTATGGTAAAAATATCAATCCTAAAGATTCACCAATATTGCCATGGGTTAGATTATTTTGTTTCTGAAAGACCTCATGTTGTACTTTTTTCATTAAATCTTGCTAAAGACTGTTTTCTTTTCACATGGCACTGTAACCTTTTCATGTAAAAATATTGCAAAGATTATTTTTGTTATTAAAGAATTGCAATGTTTTTTGTTTTTTTGTTTTTTTTTTTTTGGGGGGGGTGGGTACAACCTAAGTTATGAACTGAGTGAAAGGCTGAGTGGTTAATTGCTGCTGCTGATGCTGTAATATGCTGTAACTAAATTGATCTGGGACCTAAGTCCTTAGAAAATGGCAAATATGATTTATGGCAATTTTATAAAGTGCATTTGGATCCAAACACATGATAACACTAGTCAGGATATTTTACACTTCAAATTGCTAGATCTCAATACTTGTTCACGTCATGCAATTTTGCAGCCAAAAGCTGAACAGTTTGAGTTGAACTGGACACTTTTCATGAGAACTCGTGTAAATAAAGTTAAGAGTGAATATGTCGATTTACATGTTACTTGCCTGAAGGAGTAATTCAGTGTGTGCATTGGGTAAACTTGCAAGAGGCAGAATAATAAACCTGAACTTAAATTCTACAGTTAATGAAAATGTACTAAATTTTCTTTTAATTGGCTGTATGAAACCAAACAAACAAATGGTAAGACAAACAGTACAATGAAATATCTGTATAAAATCCTGATGATTAAGTTAGTGCATGTGTTTAGATAAAGAAATTAGCAACCCCGCATTCACAGTTCCTAAAAAATTTCAACAAAAGGCCTTAAAATCCAATTCTTTTTCAACAGAAAATATTCTGATATTGTGACAAAATTTTTAAGGATCAACAAAGACAAGTAAACATTTTTTTAAAAGTTATTTCTATTTTGCGACCAGATCCAGCGTCTAGATATAGATGTAACTTTGAGTAGCTGGTACGGCTTATCACGGTCATCATCATAGCGAAACATCTGTATTTTGAGGATGGAAAAAAAAATCAATTAAATTCTGCTTCATTCCAAATCTCTCTCCCTCTCTCTCTCTCTCTCTCTCTCTCTCTCTCTCTCTCTCTCTCTCTCTCTCTCTCTCTCTCTCTCTCTCTCTCTCTCTCTCTCTCTCTCTCTTGCTCGTTCGCTCTATCTCCTTCTTTTTCTCTTCTTGCGACTCTTTTGTCAATTATTGAATATTTTTTTTTCCTTTCTTTCTCTGTCTATGTCAGTTTATTACACCCTATCTCTATTTTACTGTGTGGGTCTATTTCTGTTTTATATTTTCTGTTCTGTTCCCACTCTCTCTTTCTCTCTGTCTCTGTCTCTCACTCTCTGTCTGTATGTCTGACTGCACCTCTCTCTCTCTCTCTCTCTCTCTCTCTCTCTCTCTCTCTCTCTCTCTCTCTCTCGCTCTCTTTCTCTCTTCTTTGCGCCTCTTCTCTCAATTTTTAATTTTGTTTTTAATTTTTGCGTCCGTTTCTAAATCAACCTATTGTTAATATACTAATCTGTGACTGTTTCGCTATTTGTTCCATTTCTTTCTGATTCTTCCTCTTTTATTCCCGATCTCTGTCTGCCTGTTTCTCTCTCTGTCTCTCTCTTTCTTTCTCTATATCTATCTCTCTTTCGAGACCTTTTTTTTTCTGTTTTTAATAGATCTGTCCATGGCAGTTTATTAGTCTTTCTTTCTCTCTGTGTGTCGCCATTTTTTTTTCTTCTTTTTCTGATTCTTCCTGTTAAACACTTTATATCTCCTTTTTTTCCCTCTGTCTCTCTCTCTGTCTGTCTGTCTGTCTGTCTCTCTCTTTCTCTCTTTGCCCCTCTCTCTACCCCCCTCCTACCCCCCTCCATCTCTCTCTCTCTCTCTCTCTCTCTCTCTCTCTCTCTCTCTCTCTCTCTCTCTCTCTCTCTCTCTCTTTACATTTATACATTTAAATTTTTCTATGCCTCCATTTTGTCATTTTCAAAACATTTTATTTTTAAAAGATGTGTCACTGGGAGTTTTTGACTTTCTTTTTCTCTATGTATCGCTATTCTTTCTTCTATTTCTGTTTCTTTCTCTTCCACATTATCACTTCTTTATTTTCCTTTGTTTCTCTCTCTCTCTCTCTCTCTCTATCTCTCTCTCTCTCTCTCTCTCTCTCTCCATCTCTCTCTCTCTCTCTAATTGCCCCTCTCTCATACGCCACTTCGTCTCGCTTTCTCTCTTTCTCTCTCTCTGTCTCTCTTTCCCAATGATTTTGACTTCTTTATAAATCTTCTTAAATATTTTTTTCTTTTTTTTTTTTTTTTTACATTTTCTGTCGATGCCTTTCGAACAGTTCTGTCTTCACAGTTCAAGACCCATCCTTTAGTTTTGTGAAAGCAATTCATTACACCTCATTCTTTTTCTTTCTACCCCTGCCCGTGTGACGCTAATACTTTCTGTTCGCTCTGGTTCTTCCTCTTCCAAATCTCTCTCTCTCTCTCTCTCTCTCTCTCTCTCTCTCTCTCTCTCTCTCTCTCTCTCTCTGTGTGGTGTGTCTGTCTCTCCGAAATTCGATGTAGGCTTTTATATTATTATGTCTGTGGTTTTGTTAGTTTATTATTACTTCGCTCTTTTTTTTCTAATTGCGTGCCGCTATTTTCTTTCTTCACGCTTCATTACTATCATCTCTTTGTCACCTTTTCTTTTTCTCTTTCTCTCTGTCGCGTCCTCCGCCCCTCTCTTTTCCTTTGTCCAGCCGCCTTACTGGTTCCGATATAGAGATTTTTATCATGATGTCAATGTGGCTCTGTAACTGCATGGCGCGTTTCTTTCGTCTCTTTGCGGTTCTTGCTTTTCGCACTCTCTCTATCACTCTTTCCGTCTCTCTGTCTCTGTCCATCTCTCTCTCTCTCTTATCTCTCTCTCTCTCTCCTCTCTCTCTCTCTCTCTCTCTCTCTCAAGCTCAAATCCAATACAGTCATCTAACATTATTAATAATTGAGATGGATGTGTTTGAATATATTAGGCATATCGAATAAATAATGAAGATGATACAAACATAATAAAAAAAATATTGCATAATAATGCCGCCCATACCTGGCGGGCCTAAAGGTAGTATCTGCGATAGCCCAACTCAGTAGGCTACCAATCTAAAACAACACACTCTCTGATCTAACTAGATAGATGGTACTGGCCTAACTTCATGCAATGAAACATTAGAGCAGACAGAGAGAGAGAGAGAGAGAGAGAGAGGGAGAGAGGGGGGGGGGCTGGCAAGGAAGGTTGGTTCATGAAGGCACAAAAAAGAAGAGAAGGGAATGATTTCCAAATGGACAGAATACTCGACCCTACACTTCCCTACTTGTACCGGCTTCTCGGCGCACCTGGGTGATGGGACGTGGGGGATTGGAGGCCGTCTCTCTACAGCTTGCTCCTGTAACGCGTCGCTCCTCTCTCTCTCACTCTCTCTCTCTCTCTCTCTCTCTCTCTCTCTCTCTCTCTCTCTCTCTCTGCCGCCTTACAATATGCCACTCATCACTGTCCATGGTTGCTCAATGCGGCGCCACCGCCTGCCTGCTTGGAGCCTGCGTGCACAGCCTCCCCCCACCCCCCACCCATTTCCTCCAGGTCAAGTTTACCTGCATGGCTCGCCTATTCTCTTCCGATGTTTTCAAAGTTCTCGCCGTTTCTCACACCGTGTGTGTGTGTGTGTATCCAAAAAGTTTCTTGGGTTCCCGAAGCTTGTCATCTCTTCTGTAATGTTCACCTGGCTATGACTGGCTCTTCACTCAATTGCCTCGAGTCTGAGATGACGGTGACGCTTTCGAGGTGAACTTTGCAGATGATGCGCAATGTGCACATTCACGTCCAAGCAGCAAAATTATTAGAGTAACTGGTTCAAACACGTGTAAATACACCAAATCATGTCCAACCAGAGAATATTAGAGTTACTGGTTCAACCACGTGTAAACACACCAAACCACGCGCAACCACATGTTAAGCCACATAGCAACATCACGTTTAAACGCTTTTTCAATTAAGGTGATTGGGAACAATGCTAAATCTATTGTTAAAAGTTCCTATAGACATAATTCTTCTTTCTTTTTTTCCAACCAATATATTTTTTTGTAATTCCCACCGAGTTTGTTTCTCCAGTTTCTTATCCATTGCTGTTGAGCGCTTGATAACCATTTCGACATTAGAGAGACGATTTCTTTAGATAAAGAAAATTCGTTAGTCGGTGCCTGCTCCACGCGCAGGAAGTAACCCGGGCCATCAGACATCAACCTCAACAATCAACAAACCCTGTATAGCAGGCAGAGGGAAAGAATTTTTAATATTTGCAATCAAAATAACAACAGAGTTAAAATATCGAATTTCCTCTCCCGGCCTCGCGGTACCGAAAAGTAATGAGGAGCCTGTTATGATTTGTGCCCGCCCGAGACTTACACACAAGGGGCCGACCTGATGCTGCAGTAAAATTGTGCACGATGAGCTTCTTTGCCCTCTCACCACACACGGGAAACACACCTTATATATAAATAATATAGATTGAATGAAAATAGACTCCCCCCCCCCCCCCCCAAGAAAAAAACCCAAAAAACCTTCAGATCTTTTTTCAGCCTACCATGCTCAGCATGCTCATAGAGGAACTATTAAAAATAAAGAAATAAGGTCCAAAAATCTGACAAAAGATTTATTGCAATATATTGCGGCTTCTTTCCCCTTCATCTGTATGATTTTCCTATGTTCCTAGAAATTGTCTTATCCTTCACTG
>JAWDGP010000763.1:125000-227744 GCA_033675545.1 Elysia crispata | reverse complement strand
ACGTAATCCGCTTAAGAAAAAGCAACAACAAAACACTAGCCTTATCTTCATAAATACGTGCCGCCACTACTAGATATACCGTCTTACCTGCCTATCTTTATCACCACCATGGTCACGAAAGTAATTCTGTTGCCATCAACATCTCTTATTCTGACCAAATGTAACAGAAAAGTCAAAATAACATCAAAACTGCATCACTTTTATCATCTTTATCATCGTCAACACTATACCAAAAAACGTCATCTTTATCCTAACCACCACCACCACCATCACCACCATGATCATCATCATCATCATCGTCGTCGTTGTCGTCGTCCTAACCGTCATCTTAACAACATCACCACCCTCTTTTACCTCATCATCATTGTCATAATTCTGTCATGTCATCCACAAATCTGTATGCTATCTATTCATTTGTATATTTAATTTTTTTTCCTTTGATACACGTATCTTATTTATTTTCTTAGCTTCAAGAGTACTTCAACTCATGAGCGAAACGTGCATCTTCTCTTACTGTCAGAAATCTTATAGATCTGGGCGGTTCCTCACTGTGTTTGGATCGAACAAAGCCTCGGTGCATTAGGCCTAAGAGGGAAAAAAATCGACATATTCACACAGCGCGGAGGTGGATAAAATGTACAACTCGCTCTCAACATCTAACCATAGGATAGACAGTTTTCACTCTCGAATCATAAGCTGCTCTTTGGTAGGACTGTGGCGATATATGCTTCATTCCTACACATAATAGAGGAAGGGAGGGGTGGAGTGGAGGGGAAGCTTTTTAAATTCATCAACGATGTCTACAGAAACAGCATGCTCTTTGCATTTGAATAGACTCAACAGCTTCAATCAGCCTGGCGCAATAATTTACTTTTGTTTTGTTTTTGCTCGTTTTTTGTTCTAGTTTTTTTTTTTGTCATTTAAATGGACTCTTAGGTGTATTCAACCTGTTGCGATAGTTAACGAATTTACAAAATTAAATTCTTTTAAGCAGAGAGAGAGAGAGAGAGAGAGAGAGAGAGAGAGAGAGAGAGAGAGAGAGAGAGAGAGAGAGAGAGAGACAGACAGACAGACAGACAGACAGACAGACAGACAGACAGACAGACAGAGACAGAGACAGAGACAGAGAGGCAGAGAGACAGAGACAGAGAGAGAGAGAGAGAGAGAGAGGGGGAAAGAGAGAGACAGAGACAGAGATAGAGACAGACAGACAGACAGAGAGGCCTAGAGACAGAGACACAGAGAGAGAGAGAGAGAGAGAGAGAGAGAGAGAGAGAGAGAGAGAGAGAGAGAGAGAGAGAGAGAGAGAGAGAGAGAGACAGACAGACAGACAGACAGACAGACAGAAAGGGATAGGGAAGGAAAATAAAAAGGTAGAGAAAGAAACTGAAAACTGAAAAAGAGAAAGAGGGAGAGAGGGGAGAGAGAGAGGGAGAGAGACAGAGAGAGGCAAGGGAGGGAGGGCGAAGGGAGGCAGAAAGGTAGAGATAGAATTTGAAAATTGAAAATGAGAAAGAGGGAGGGAGGGGAGAGAGAGATAAAGAGAGAGACGAGAAAGACAGAGAGAGAGGCAAGGGAGTGAGGAGGAAGGAAGACAGAAGGTTAGAGAAAGAGGGAGAGTTGGGGCATGGAGAGACAGAGAGAGAAGAGAAAGACAGAGAGAGAGAGAGAGAGAGAGAGAGAGAAAGACAGAGAGAGAGAGAGAGAGAGAGAGAGAGAGAGAGAGAGAGAGAGAAAGACGAGTGGGGTGGGGGTGAGGGGCAACGAGACAGAGACAGAAAGAAACATAGGGCGACAAATATGATGGACGAGGTTGAAAAAGAACAAGGGGAGGCATGTAAAGCAATCCGACGATAGGTGGCTCATTGACGAATAGGAAGTTGTTTTGATCCATTACTGATGCTGAAGTCGGATCCCATCTAAACAGCCCTATTTCTGGGTTGATGGAAAGCAGCCGTCTCCATATACTGTTAGTAGCCTGTGAGTATGTGTGTGCATGGATTTTTTAAAAAAAAAGGTTCCTTATTAGAAAGAAATACCATTGATTAGGGGGGGGGGGGGGGAGTGACAATCTTTACCTATTCACTTGATTTGTTTTATTCCTGTCATGCGTTCTATATAGATCTATATCTAGATTATCTAGATTCTGGTATAGATTAGATCTGAAACAAACAATGAAAAAAAAAAACTCATTGCATTCTAACCTGATAATTCCTAAACTGTACTAGCCTACATACAAAAAAAAAAGTTTTTTTCCCCCATATTTGTCTACAACACTTGATCTGGGGGACAGTACATCACCACATTACAGCTGTAGAAATTTTTGAGAACCAATGCTTAATTTTATGTGTATGTTTGAGGTCTCAAACGACAAAGGAATCTAGCAGAATTAAGAACTAAAGGTGGAGAGATTCTCCATTTTATGACTTTATTTAAAGCATTTTTCGTGTCGGTGCGAATAATGGAGAAATGGATAGAAAGATGAGACCCATGAAAAGCATAGCTATTATTGTGTAGTGGAACACTATCACTTATATTATGTAATGATGAATCAATGGAGATGAGATAGGCAGTCTCTTCACCAATATAAAAAAAATAATAGAAAGAGGCTCATTGACAAATCCATAGATTTTTCGATAAGTCATAAAAAAAAGACAATAAATAAACTGTGAAACGAATTTTGCCCATCAGTCCGCACATTAAGGTCCTTGATGGCTAGGCTAGGGACGGTGTGAAAAGAGAACACGTTCTCTTCATTTGGTCTCAAAATAGAATATGACGTATGTGGTCACACGAGCAGACATTGCGAAATGTGCCGCTCCTAAAACCCTTAGTCTTAGCCAACCCATGTAACCAGTTTTTGTAGGCCTTTGGTAGCACTAAAACCAGGATCAGCCCAAAGCCCTCTGAACGAAAGTAGTGCAATAGTTCAGACTTGAAAACATTGGCTTATTTTGAAAAAAAAAAAAAAACAGTTGAAAGATTTTCAAGCATCGGATCGAGAGCTTTGTAAGGAATAAGTTTACTACAATCCGGGCATTGGATTTTCTCCCATTTGTTTGTTTATTTCTTTTTTTAACTGGGCGTCAGCTATATCAACTGTGTTAGTCACAGCAATGTCAGTTAGTTTAGCCTAGCGAACCGAGCTGTTGTGACAGCACTCGCATCCATCAGACGTGACTGCAACTGCTCAGATCCTTGCTGTTTTCTGAAGAAACCAAGAGTCTAGTAAGCCAATAATTATAATTTAATCTAGATCTGCATTTAAACTCATCAATGTTATCTATATCTAGATCTAGTTCTTTCAAAATTTAACAAATCTTTGGACAGGAGTCTCGCTACTAGATTCTAGATCTAGATCTACACCAAGATCTGTTTCGATCGAAGTCTAGTGCATTTCAATTTTCATGGTTGGATACAGTTGTAATCTAACGTTGCATCTAGAATCTTATCTAAACTAGATGTAGATCTTTATCTAGATCTAGATCTAGATCTATTGAATTGGATTTCACTTTTCATTTTGCTGTGTTTTCAAAACAATTTGTCGCACACCAATGTAAGATAGCATTACTTGGTAAGATATACGCCTCTTAATTAAAAGCCTGTGATTAAAATTGTGATGGATCTATGTTCTAGATCTAGATCTAGATTTCTAGATCTAGGCCTAGATGTAATCTAGTAATTTAAGAGATTTTAAAGTCATACAACCTTTGTTGTTTTTTCCCCCTCTCCTCTACTCAGTTTTAATTAATGCTAATTAATAATAGCAGTTAGATCTAGAATCTAGATCTATAACTTTTCATTTTTTTTTAAGTGTAACTGATTTTTTAAAAAGTCATTTTAAGGATCATAGTTTCTCATTAGGCTTACATTCGTTAATCATGTGTAGACCTAAACAAATTATCTTTAGTTACATTTGCATGAGATTTAAAAAATGGAAATCAAGTCTGATACAGCTAAAGGAAATAAATTGTAGACAAAATTAGTAACTATTCCATGTACTACTACCACATCTGCTGCTGCAAGGCCCCCTACTACTACTCTTACTACTTACTACTACTACTACTACTACTACTACTACTACTACTACTACTACTACTACTACTACTACTACTACTACTACTACTACTTCATCAAATCTAGATCTAGATGTAGTGAATTGGATTCCACTTTTCATTTTGATGTGTTTTCAGAACAATTTGCTAGCTCACCAGTATAAGATATAACATTGCTTGGTAAGATAATTAACCTATCGACTTCTCTTAATTAAAAGTTTGCGATTAAAACTTTAGTAGTAAGTCATACAACCTTTGTTGTCCTCTCCTCAGTTTTAATTAATGCTATTTAATAATAGTAGTTATATCTATAATTAAAATTTTTATACTAATTTTAGTGTTACTTATTTTTTAAAATTCATTTCAAGGATCTTCTTCTTCTTCTTCTTCTTATTTTTATTATTATTAATTATTATTATTATTATTGCATTTGTTAAATTTGTAAATAAATAATCTTACAGTTGCACGAGTTTTAAAAATTGAAATATATAAAAAAATCAAGTCTGAGTACAACTAAAGGCAACAAATCGTAGACAGAATGCAGCTACTGATACTACTGTAACTACAGTATTACATGTACTGCTACCACTTTAGCTGCTGTTGCTACTACTACTACTAAGTACTACTGTAACTACAGTATTACATGTACTGCTACCACTTTAGCTGCTGTTGCTACTACTACTACTACTACTAAGTGCTACTGTAACTACAGTATTACATGTACTGCTACCACTTTAGCTGCTGTTGCTACTACTACTACTACTACTACTACTACTACTACTACTACTACTACTACTACTACCACCACAACTACAACTACTGCTGCTACTACTACTACTATTACTACTACAACTAATTACTATTTCTACTACTTCTACTACTACTACTACTACTACTACTACTACTACTACTACTACTACTACTACTACTACTACTACTACTACTACTACTACTACTACTACTACTACTACTACTACTACTACTACTACTACTACTACTACTACTACTACTACTACTACTACTACTACTACTACTACTACTACTACTACTACTTCTACCACTACTAACTGCAACAACTGCTTTTTTATAGCTGCCACTATGATTTCCAAATGTTACAACCTCTATAATTGTTGTTTTCAAAAAACTTCTTATAGACTTATAAAAAACCTACTAGTCTTCGGGTGAGACTGTGCTATAATATTTTACATTGTGGTAGGGCTATTCTACCCATGGCAAACTGACGTATCTACAGATTTTGTGCTTTCGGGAAAAATGCAAAATCATTTGAAGGTCAGCATAAAAATCGATTTGACAAATACAAATACTGAAAGTACTGATGAAGATATGTTATTCTACCATTTACTCAAGTTGGATAATACTTTAGTTTTTACATAGTCAGTTTATGCAAACAAAATAGAAAACAGGTTTTTGTCAGATACGTCGGTCTGCCATTGGGGGGCAGAATTAGCCCGCCAATCTGCCTGTCTCATTGTCCATCTGTCTCTCTCTTTGGCTGTTTGTGTCTAGAGCTCGCCTTTGACTGTCTTTTTCCCTGTCTTCTGCCTGTCTATCTTTCACTTTGTCTTTTTTTTTTCTTACCTTTTTCCCCCTCTTTTTCCTCTTTTTTTCCCTCCCGTTTTTTTTTTCCCTCCTCACATATATCTAATTTTATCCAGATTATTTGTCATGTATAATGAACGACCCTCATTTTCACCTCCGCGATTACCGCAATCTTAGCCCAGCCCATCGAAAATGGTGATCTCAGAGTACTTTAAAACTAAAAGCGCAGAACACCGCCGACGGGTATGCCAGGGATCTCTCTGTCTGTCTGTCTGTCTCTCTCTCTCTCTCTCTCTCTCTCTCTCTCTCTCTCTCTCTCTCTCTCTCTCTCTCTCTCTCTCTCTCTCTCTCTCTCTCTCCCACCTTTTTTCTATTCACTCTGTAATCGAAAAGCAAAATAGAATTTCGAATTTATGAAGGTGTCTAAAGATTCTCTGTCAAAGTCACGACCGTATCTCCAGCAGCCCAGCGCTCCCGATTTCAACTGTAAAACACTGGCCACTTGGATTCGTTGGAGGACTTCAGAGACCAAAAATTTTAAGTTTACTACAGTGTACAACCTCTGTTTACTGTAGCGCTGTTTACTCAAGACCATAGCCTCGCTAAGTTCACAAGTCCCCTCTGGTCACTGCTGGTCATGTCAAGGTAGGCCAGGTTCTGATGCCAAGAACTCTGGGTGAACCTGAGTGTGATAGTGGTACATGTACCTCACCTGGACCCAATTTGACCGTGTAAAGACCGAGTGGAGGTTGAGGACGATGAATATGGGCGGCATAAACTGAAAATTTGTTTAGTCTACCCCTTTTTTTTTTTCGTCTGGACGGGTGATATTCTGTATGTGAACTGAAACTTTTGCTAGGTCTTCAAAATGTCACACTTCGTTTCGGTTACATGTAATTTCCAAGAAGACCGTGAGAAACTGAACGGAAAAATTGAGCTCCATCCCGAAATCACTCTAGTATTACAAAGGAATGCGAAGGAGTTAATGATACAACACATTTAATTCGAGAGTTATAAACAGAAAGCATGGGAGCCTCACCATGAGGTGAATATGACAGTAAACCTACTTCCTTTAAAAGAGCGAATTTATGGCGTGTTTCCGTGATAATGACAGTGTCTACCACAAATTTGTGGTGTCTACTGCTCGGTCTCGTGAAGTTTAAGCTGTGCGCTGCGTTGAGAAGATCAGATCCTTCTCTTCGTGTTGAGTGGTTTAGAACTTCATTTCTGCCGAATTACTCAACGATGTAACTAGTATCAATTTTTATTCTTCTCCTAACTTCAAAGAATGCGTCTAATTTTTTTTTTTAATTAATAATTGATCATTGTGCCCTAGCACTATTATTTTCCCCTTCACTTTTAGATTTCTCTCATTCTCTTTAACTTCCTTTTCTCCTGATCTCGGTACTTTTTCTTTTTTTTTCTCTTCTTCTTCGCCCTCTTTCTCTCTTCTTCTTCTTCTTCTTCTTCTTCTTCTTCTTCTTCTTCTTCTTCTTCTTCTTCTTCTTCTTCTTATTATTATTATTATTATTATTATCATCATCATCATCATCATCATCATCATCATCATCATCATCATCATCATCACCACCACCACCACCACCACCACCACCATCATCATCATCATAATTATTATTATTATTATTATTATTATTATTATTATTATTATTATTATTATTATTATTATTATTATTATTATTATTATTATTATTACTATTATTATAATTATTATTATCTTCACCCTGTCTTAAATGGAAAAAAGATACAAAAAAAATCTACATAATTTTCTGAACAAAAAAAGGGTGAAAAGCTATAGAGAATACATATATAGCTATCGGTACGTTAAAAAAGAAGAAAATCCTATCAAACTTAAATGATATCCGCCATTGTGAATTGCATCGCATTCTTTTCAATTTCAATAGCTTGTAATGTTAATATATTACGATCAGAGGTCAAAATTTTTTAGTGTTACGCAAATTATAATCTTAATTTCGTGTTCGTCCAATCATCATGTCGGTAAACTAAGAGGTCAGTCACTCAAGTTGATCTCCAATACATGTACTGTATCAGTAACCCAGCCCTTTTATATTCATAATTAGCAGTGTCTCTGGCTTGGCACCTTTAATGGCAATTCTCACCAATTCGATGATTAAAATAAATACATGAAATCGATCTGCCTCACAGCAAAGTGATCCTAGGTATGACCCGCACTAGGCATGCGTACTGTTTGGGATAAGAAATTCATCATGGTTGAGTCAGTTACGACATGTCTCTGAAATGTGTATTCCAGTTACTGAGTCGAGAAGGCGTGTAGTCTGCGCTCCTACGCAAGTTACCGCATGGCAACTGGCACATATACATTAAACATGTATTTAACTTACTTTTTTTTCTTTACAGCAGCTTTTAATGTTCAAATGATTCTCTTCAAACGAATCCTGTAAAGCATGATAAGTTTTTTTAAGAGACTGGTGATAACGATGTGACACACTCTAAATGAATGGTTGTGAGCGGAGGATCCGCCTTTGGTTTCCTGTTATGTTTCACATCTACTTCGCACAGCCATAGCCACCCCCCCCCCTCTCTCTCTCTCTCTCTCTCTCTCTCTCTGCCTCTCTCTCAATCTCTTATTCTCTTTCCCTCTCTCACTCTCTCTTCCTCTCTCTCTATCTATCTTTCAACCTAGTCTTACTCTCCCTCTCCTTCTTTCTCTCTCTCAACCTCTTATTCTCTTTCCATCTCTCTCTCTTTCTCTCCCTCTCTCTCTGCCTCTCTCTCTCAATCTCTTATTCTCTCTCCCCCCCCGCTTCTCTCTCTCTCTCTCTCTCTCTCTCTCTCTCTCTCTCTCTCTCTCTCTCTCTCTCTCTCTCTCTCTCTGTCTGTCTGTCACATTTACAATGGTCCCTGAAAGTATATAGATCAATCTAATAGGTTGAACATTCCGTCAAAAGAGTTGAGGAAGAAGGACTTGTCATCTTCCTGAACTTCTTATTAACGGACCTCTAACCTCGTAAGGTGATCGAGGTGTTCCTTTAATAGATTACCCGTGGGCCGCAAAATAAATAAAACAGCATAAATGATTGTTACTAAGTGTACAGTACATAATATTATTATATATAGGCCTATGTCATATCGTCTGTCTTATTGTCTTATAAATTATATTTGTGCTTCACCCTTAACTTCCATCGTATTTTGACCTGTATAATTTGTAGTGTAATGTTATAATAATTTCTGATTTAGTGATTGGCGAGCGAACACGCAAGACCTGCACACTAACCCACCAGGGCCTCCTCAAAGTCAATGATTTTCGCTTCAGCTGCTTGTATTATCCTAAAAATAGTTTGTAAAAAATAACTGAAGAGAAAAATCATGATTTCCCTTGCCGTTTACCTTAGTTACTGGTGCTATAATCTGCTAAATTATGAAGTTCCATAATATTAATCATCTTACAACGGCAAGATGATTCCAAGTGCAGCAGAATGACTCATGCTTTCTTTAATTGCACTTTGCAATGAAACAAATGTGAATGGATTTTTATTAATGAAATGGGCGAATGATGTCAGTTTCATCGCTTTGCAACTTCTTTTTATTAAGACAATCCATTGTTCGATTCATATGTATAATAAATCTGTGCAGTATAAATTAAGAATATATCTCGTTGAGGTCCTACGGAGTCACCGTGACTATGGCATTGTCACCTCGTTGAGTCAATTATTTACATGACTTCTTCAGTTCTTTTTTAAAAGCTGCCCTCAGATAATTCATCTTTTTAGTCACAAAGTCTCTTTTGGCCCAATGTTTTACAAAATCTTTTCATCATATGCTGCTTCTCTTAAAGATTTATAACTGCATTCTGATTTTATTTTCCAAAGGCATTCTCTGGATTTCTATAGCAATATGAAACAGCTGTCTCTTTCAAGCAGGTCAATGAAAGGACTAGCTAATTCTACTGTGTTCTATTTAAGACGAAGTATGTTTATTTGTCTTTGTGGAAAACACATGCAGGCATATATATATTTAAAATTTATTATTGTCTTCCTCCCAAAAAAGTCTTTCAAAATTTCACACAATTCATAATTATTTTATCAGTTCTTTATGGCTCGGATTCCTTTTATACATGTAATTTGTTTTTAGCTGCAATGAAAATTTTTGTAAGTCAATTTCTCATGTTTTTAATACCCTGGAGAAGCAAATTTTAAAGAAACCACATAAAAAAAACCTCAATTTCATTCTAAAGTTAGCATCGTGTGAAACGTATGGAAGCGTGGCCTGTAGTTTTGTTTGTTTCATCGAGATCTAGATCTAAAACTGGCAACTGTAGGATTTGATGATTACTTGAGTATAGAGAAAATCATCGTCGTCATCATCATCATCATCATCCTCATCATCATCATCATCACCACCACCACCACTGCCATGATCTAGATGGTATAGTCAATAGTTGCCTGCAGTTGTTACCTTACATTCCTGTCATTGGTTCACCTTCATATTGCAGCAAATTATGAATTCATTTCTTGAATGGCTTTTCCATAGACTAACCTTATGGTGCTTTGCCTTCCTCAGGATCTTCTTTGTTCATTTCTTGTTGTCTTGCAGGTGCAAGGTATCCAATGAATGGTCACATATCTTTGGCAATAGTTGCAAAATCATGAATCTTTGTCGTGTTGCTTATTTCCATTTTATAAGGCTCCCAAAAAATAGCAGTATAAATACATCCATTTAATTTTTTTTTTAATCTCTTTTATTGCATCTTAGTCTTCAGCCAGTTTAGGTTTTTCACAGGTTTTGCCCTCTCATATTATGTTGAGACTCTGAAAAGAGTGAAGACATAATGAAAATGTTGAATAGAGATATAGACCAAGTTTGAAAAACTTGTAACTCTACTGTGAATGATAAGGTTTCACTGCCTTTTGCCCTAGATGGTCCAACATCTTTGCTGTCAGTGTGACATTGTCACATAGATTCAAGGAGGGTGGGGAGGTACTGAAAAGAAAGAAGCAAGCTTTTTGAAAGGATAATTCTGAGTTTGGCTGCATTGCATTCCTCTATAAAATAGACTAACTTATTTATTGGAAATGATGAATAAAAATTCACCACTCTCTTATATTGTTGCATTTAAAAATGAGGAATTTTTTTTTTTATCTCTTTTCAGGTTGCTTAGGGATTCTTATTTGACAGTTAAAGTGGAGTAAAGTATACAATACAGATCCGGCAGTCATGATTAACTACATAACCTCGTATAATGTAAATTTATACCTATATTTATGAAAACTATTATGAATTTGGACTGTAACTAGATCTGTTTGGAAGTAGAGAACAAAGGAGAAAAAAATTTTAAGTTTTAAGATAAGTGAAAAGAACAAATAAAGCTATTGAACATTTGGAGTATTTGCTCATTTTCTAAGCTGTGACCTTCAAAATGGGTTTTAGCAGTCAACTAAAACTTCTACTGTGGAAGAACTGGATCTTGCAGAAACGCAGAATATGTGTCAGCATATTTGAGGTTGTCTTGCCAGTATTTTTTGCTGTTCTTATTTTGCTCATTCGAATGCTTGTCAGTAAGCGGAACATTTCCACACCAACAACATATCCTCAAACATCTGTTGCAATAAATTCTTTTTACTTTGAACCAACCACAATTGTTGGATATGTTCCTGAGACTGCAGAAACAAGCATTATCATGCAGTCAGTATTGGGAATGTTAGAGAATCGGACCATCATGGACATCCCAGTCAATTGTGAGTAAAAAGCATTATGGTTATGAGGTATTCATAGGATAAAACATTTTTGATCTCTCACAAAAAACCAAATAGTACATAATTTGATAAAAGCTTTCTACCAACAACTTTTGTGATTTAGAATTTGACTATGAACTAGAGCTTTTTTAAAATACATGTGACTTTTGTAAGCTCTAGAATATTTTTGCTCCTAAGGTGTCAATATTCTTACTCAAATTTTTGACAAAATTTTCTTGTTAAGGACTCTTACTTCGAAATCAAACATAATCTACCACCCTTTCATTACAAGTCTTAACAAATTGTACTTTAAAAATCAAAAGAAAACCAGGAAGTTACAACTTATTTTTCATCATAGGCTCCGTGAAAAAATATTCAGTGCCATTGCTATGAGTTGACATTTGCAAATCAGCGCCTTTCAGTTTAGATTGATAGATCACATAGCATTTGGAATTAAAGTTTATGGATTGGGCTCTTTTTTTTTAATGCTTGTGCATTCTTTACACAATCTTTTTTTATGGAGGATAAGCATGTTTGACACTTTCCCATAAACGAAGCTTTAATCTTCCCACAGTTACAATACAAGGATTTCAGAATGAGAATGATGCCCTGGACTTCATATCATCAAATTCATTAAAAATGCGGCATCTAGTGGTATTTGATGATATAGATGCATCCAGTTCTTCAGTACCGAAGAATATAAAGGTATCTATTAGACCTTATAGTGGATCTGAAGAGTGGCGCACTGAATACACATTTCCGTTTTTCCAGACCAATGAACCAAGAACTGATAACACTCCAGGTAATTCCAACACTATTGTCTGAACTCTCTAAAGGCCATTATATTTATTCATAGTAGTTATGAACAGAATGAAAAGTGAGACAAAAGATTAATTTGAATAAATTCCTCTTTTTTTAGATGAATATTGCATTGAATAGAGTATTTGATTTCCTCATTTGAAGATAATAATAAGAGAAAGCTTTAAACTTCAAATCTATTTTAGTTTTTCATGTCCTGAAAATTTTTTTTTTTCTTTTAAATTTTAGAGGCACTACAGATTCATAAACTTTAATATTGAAGAGGAACCTTAAGTTGAGAATCACATTTTAAGTATTTTCATTCCACATCCATTGTTTAATGATATAAGTCCAATCAACTACTGTAGAAGTTTTAATCCATTGTCACACATCTGAATTCTAGATGGTCAGTTAAGTCCTACTTATTAAAATGCAAATAATCTAGCCGACATTGCTTAATGAAGCCTTTTGCTTTAGGCTGACTGATTCTAAAATAATGTCTCACGAAAATCATGTCAAAATGATTTTTTTCTGTTTTGCTCTTAAAATTTAAGCTCTTGAAATTTTTTTGAGGAATGTAGACAATAATTACTACATCAGTACATGTATTTAGATCTCAATGCTTTTTATTTTTCATCTTGAATTATGCTATTTCTTGAATTTTTTTTCTATTCAACCATCAAATAAAGATTCTCATTGATTCCTATCTCATTGATTGCAAGAAAAAAATGTTCTTTTAAGACTATAAGAGTCAAAAGTATAGAATATCTCTATAAACTTTTGAAATGTTATTACTTTTTATGAAAACTTGAGGCAGTAACAAGGTAACTTGGAATGATCAAAGTGCTTGATTTGCATGACCAATTATTTTTCATTGTCTAATAAGACAAATATACATATATTTAAATAAATCAATCATTTTTCCTTTCGATTTTTATAAATAGAATACAGACGTGCAGGGTTTAACTTCCTTCAAGCCTTGGTAGGTGAAGCCCTAGCCAAATACTGGGTGCAGAAAGATGGTGGAAACCCTGATAGCATCTATTTTGGAGCTTACCTTCAACGCATGCCATACCCCCCTTACTTTGATGATCCTATGATTCAAGTTCTGCAAGGAAATCTTCCTCTTTTCCTGGTGCTCAGTTTCATTCTTAGTGTTATCATCAACACAAAGAATTTAGTTTATGAGAAGGAGCGAAAGCTTAAGGTGAGAAGAAAAAATGTCACCTATATGCTGATGGTCTATTATTATTATTATGATTACTCCTTCTTCTTCTTCCTCCTCC
Source organism: Elysia crispata (assembly GCA_033675545.1). NCBI lineage: Eukaryota > Metazoa > Mollusca > Gastropoda > Plakobranchidae > Elysia > Elysia crispata. The sequence continues at coordinate 214,313 of JAWDGP010000763.1, read as the reverse complement.
TCCTACACATTTACGTTACAAATATCTTAGATAAAGCAACTATGTAAATAATACAGTAAATATCACATATGCATCAGTTTATAAAATAAGATGAGATATGCACATTACAATCCCAGTGGTACTTGCAAAACTTGCCAGGACAACTTAAGACGATAAAAAAAAAAGATAAGAGAGGACAACATAATGGAACGGACAGATTTCAAGGTGGGTGGAGAAGAAATTGTCGTTTATTATCCTTGAATGCCCAACCATCAACTAGACTAAGGCACATAAGTGTAATAAAGTGAAATAATGAGCTTGAAATGGTGCTAAAAATGGGCTGGATACTGCTTGCCGAAGGCTAGTGTGATCGAGTGGAAATTTAAATACCATTCCCATGCCAAAGTTAATTGTAATTATCCAGATGGAGTTTTAGATTGGAAAATAAAAATTAATAGAAAAAGATTCTAAACAACAAAACCAAGAGTTAAAAATTGGTAATGTTTTCTTTTGTACCAAATGCTTTTGAGCCATCTTCTAATGCTTTCCCCAACAGGAGTCAATGAAATTGATGGGACTGAAAGCCTCAGTCCACTGGCTGTCATGGTTTATCACCTTTGCTATCTACCTGGTTCCTGCCCTAGCCATCTATGCCCTGCTATTTGGTCTCAACATCTCAAGTGACAAGGGCCCTGTGCTGGCAAACACAGATGCTTCTTTGTTTTTTGTTTTCCTGCTGTGCTATGGATTTGCGCTTTTAACATTCTGCTTTATGATCAGCACATTTGTACAAAAAGGTAGACATCTGTTCTAAAATCTTTTGGTTTTTTTATTCAAAAAGCATAGCAATACATTTTAATTTGGTTTTGCTCTTTATCAACCTGATAATTTCTCTTGCAGACGATCTGAATGCTGAAGATTATAACAAGATAGGAAATTTATCATTTAACAGATGATTCATGAGTCTATATAGTTCAACAAATGTAAAAATCAGCATCAATATGGTCATCTATTTCATGGCTCACGGCTGTCTGCTAGTGTATCACTTAGTTCAGCGCTAACCTGATTGGGGTTACAAGCTCATGACCAGTGCACTGAGGTCACTCTACCAGAATGACCATTGATCAGCGTAACTTAACTGGAAATACATGAAGAACTTCAGAGATATTTTTTCAAGCTCGACTCTTTAGAACTTGATTTTTATGAAAGACAAAAAATTTAGCTGAACAAGTATATAAATTTCATGTTTGCATGTTCATTATCTATTAGTACATATAGTAGGTATCTTTCTTTATTTATCTTGAGACAGTAATTTCTTAAAGTCTTCCAAGAGAAACCATTAATAAATAACGGAATGATAATTTTTAAAAAAATTTTCACAAGACCATACAGATGAATTGCACTTTCATTTCGATGGTTTAATGAAGAAACTTTAAAGCTACAGCCATTTAATGTCCAAATCATAAAGGACTAGCCTGTACTAAATGATCTCCTCACTCCATTTGACACATAATCAGCTGGAATTCCACCATTGTACTGCCATGGTAACTGTCCCCCTTTTGGATGTGCTTCGATAAAATTTAAAATAAACTTACATCAGGAGCAAGAGCGACAGGTTCTTCTTTCAAAATTGTTTCTGCCTCAGAGACCATCTTTATTGTCTCTAATGTTACATTTCATCCTACTTTCTGTAAATAAATTTCTTTTTGTTCGCTAGGATTACAAGCCCTCAATTTTTTCCCATTTCTTTATCTCTGTTTGTGCCAAGTCAGCCCCATAACCCCGTAGCCTATTTCAATGCTATAGTGAGTTTTGCGCCTTTTACTACCCTTTCTTTTGTCCCACACTTTTACTTTTTAATTTTTGTCCAATACCACCCTGTTTTTCTATTTCTGTACATTTTTTCGGGACGCTACATCAGTGAGTGAATCTGTTTATGTACCTGCAGTTGATACTCAAAGCTTTTGTGTTAGTATTACCAGTAATCTAAGGTATCTGTGAGAGGCGGATAATTATAGTTTTGGAGAGTTTTAGACAAGTCCTGACTGATGTATACACTGCCTAGTCTTTCCTTCACACTTTTGCATAAAGTTGTGATTTCTCTTTCATATATTGAATACATTGGTTTGTAAAGCCTCAGTTTATCTGGCCTATTTCACTATACTTTCAAAGATTGCTATTACAAGTGTCCTTCATAAAGAATGAGACATAATTGGTATTCACTTGGCGTGTTTAACGATCCCTTGACCCAAGGTAACTTGGGCTATTGCACAGGGCTCAACAGCGGAAGTAAGTGGCTCTCTAGCATAGTACCTCTGAACAGCTGTGGGCTCCACAATTAACTTTTGCAGAGAAGCACAGAGGCAAAGCTACACTGATATTTTAAAATGATGCAGTTGACTTGCACTTGTATTTTTAGTTCAGGAAAGCAAAAAGTGTTGAGATAATCAGAAAGGCGGGTCAGGACCACAAATTAAGGAAAAACGGACAGATACACAAACAGGCCCTTCGGGATGTCCCGTGTATTTTCGTAATTTTTCGGAGCCCCCATAACTGTTTTGGTCAATGAGGGTGGAAACTTTACCTATCCGATGTTATAAGCAATAGTGTTCTAGTGGAACATTGTGTTGAAAAGTGTCGTAAAATATTATTTTCACCATAATTGTACATCTCTAAAAACTTAGCAAGCATTTTTTAAAAGTATTACTCTTTGCAAGGTTAATCTACATTAGAAATAGGATCTAATCTAGAAGTATATATTTATATATATATATATATATATATTTATATCATGGATGCAGGATGTGATACAAACTTTTTTCGGTTTTTCTTCTGTTCCGAAAATTGTTCGAGGTACTGAATTTCTTACAGTAAATGTTGTATTATTTTTCTGCTTATTCTTTAAAAGTAAGAAAAGGTTTGGAGTAAATATATATATATAAACATGATTCAATTGGCAGAATATTCTGTGCATGAAAAAATGTGAGGGTTTGTCTTCCCCTTTAGTTAATCCTACTCTACTACCAATGGCTTTAAAATTTCAATATATGTAGATCTGTATAAAAAAAAATTAGGTGATTAATCTGACAAAAGCTATATGAAGATCTACGCGTACAATATCGTGCCTCTAATGCATCGGATATACTAGGCTTGATTACACTGGCTTCGCTAAATAATTACATGTATCGTATTAAGAATATTTTGTGTAAATCTCTAAATCTAAATCTAGCACTATATCTAGTAGTCTTAAGTAAACGGCACAATAGTCACTGCTTCGGGCGTTTTAAACAGACGTACTCGAACTAGAACTAGATCTAGATTGATCTAAGTCTAGATATGTATGGTGCACCTTTTTATTTTGGAGTCATGTATTTAAATACACTTAAAGAGTAAGTTTATGGATGCCTCATATTACTTTAGTGAAAGATGGCAGTTTGAGTAATCTCTCATGGCCTCAGTCCATAGCGGGGAGGTGCTGATTGCAGGCCAGAATTTATTTAAAACTGTCTTAGTTTCGCTTTTTTTATTTATTGAGAAACTTAAAAAAATTTGTTGGCTTAAATTTCAGTAGGAAATTTACCACTTAAGTTATAAATTTTTATACATAGGCCAGGAAAAATGCTGGTACGGTGTTCTTTTTTATGTGTGTTGTCATGGAAAGGAAGTTTGTTGTGACCAAAACTAATATGTCGGACGACCCTAGCAACCACTGAAACGAAAGGACAAAAAGATTGAAGTTTTTGCTCAGTCTGGACATCGGCGTGTCCTCGTTAACCTATGGTCAAGACCTGCTGTTAAGAGCAATCATTTTCTAAAAATAGATGTTTAAATATCTTTTGTGAGAGAGTATTTTATCAGCATTTTTTGTTAAAATTACTTGTTTTGAGGACAAAGCTATGCAGATATTAATTGATATATTAATGCTGTCAAACATAGTAATAATGGTATTGTTTATGATAATCGTGATGAATACATTATAATAACAATAACAAATGTATTCATTAACATCATAATTATAAAACAGAAACAAATTCAAGAAGCAACATAATGATTTTAACAATAGTGAATATAATAATTAGCACAATAATATAAAAAAAACAACAAAATAACAAATAATAATAACAATAATAATAATAACAATAATAATAATAGTTGCAGTAGTAGTCGTAGTAGTAATAACAATAATAATTAAATTATGATAATGATAATAATAATAATAATAATAATAATAATAATAATAATAATAATAATGATATAACAACAACAACAACAACAACAACAATAATAATAATAATAAGAAGAAGAAGAAGAAGAAGAAGAAGAAGAAGAAATAATTTAAAATTTTTGTCATCACGGCAGCGTTAAGCAAAATGATGATACTGAAAATGACATAAGAAAAGAAATTAAAAGGTTCGCAAAAATTAAACTGAAAGCTATGCTATATTGAAAAATTGTGGCTTTTTTTTTCCCTTTCCATTCCAGCAAATGTTGGGGCTGCTGTGGCTGGTATTCTCTTCTTTGGCTTCTTTTTTCCATGGTATTTTGTTCAACCCAACTATGAAACACTTGGCAAAGGGACAAAGCTGGCAGCTGGACTTTTATTCAATTGTGCCATGGCCCTTGGTTCCAATGTTATAGGCATCTATGAAGGAACTGGTAATAATTATCACAATTTTCAAATTTATTGAGTGATCTATGGAAATGAAATAGAAATGAATGGGAATGAGAGAAATGAAATATACTAAAACAGACACTTACACCTAATAAATTATAAACTAGGGAGAGTATATGTGTCTTAATTATTTGTGAGGAAGAAAAAAATCTCAACAAAAGATTAGAAAAGATCTCAACAGAAGATGTGCATATGTAACAAGTTCTCTCTCATGTGTGACTTCACATTTTTGTTTAAATCCCTGACGTTGAGATTGTCAAAGTTCTTCATATTCTGTTCTGAACAGTGATTAACTCTGAATTACTGTTTTATTTAGGTGAGGGAGCCCACTGGGATAACTTCCACAAGCCAGGTGTTGTAGATGACAACCTCAGCCTTCTGGAGTGTATGTTGCTGTTGCTGTTCGACTCTCTCATTCATTGTATCATTACATGGTATCTAGATAATGTACGACCAGGCGAGTTTGGAGTACCCAAGCCAATCTACTTTCCTTTTACAGTAAGTTTTATTCCATTTTTAGATCCATCTCAGTCATTATAATTTCAGAAACAAAAGTCTTGAAAATTTTATGTCAAATTTCGTTGAAACGGGAAAAGGTCAGATCCACATAGTGTGAACAAGCTTTATGGCGTCTTAGAAGAATTTAAGAATTCTAAATTGGCATTATTTCTATTAGTGAGCGCTTTGAAGAGTACTTAAAATATATTGTCATGGGTGTTTAGACACGTATGTATAAATCATCTAAGAGGAAATAGAAGTAACTAATATATATATATATATATATATATATATATATATATATATATATATATATATGGCAGATTAACTTAGTCATTGAAATCTATTATTCCTCTGAAATATTACCTAATTTTTGTCTTTACTTACCCATTTTAGCTGAAGACATCAATATTGTTATGACCAGTTGGAATATAGATAAAATCAAGTCTCTACCAGCGGTTGTTTATAAAAGTTACCAACTCATGCCAGAATACTTTCCAGGAATATGTATTCACTGATTCAAGTCATTTGCCTGTTGCATTTAGAACATGTTATGAACTGTCAAAATTCTATCCTGTGCAGAAAGCCTATTGGGTTGGACCAAAGGCTTCCTCAAGTTCGATGTACGAATTTGAAAACAGTGATACCAAACACTTTGAGAAAGACCCTACTGGTCTAAATGCTGGAATCAAGATTGCTCAGCTGAGGAAGGTGAGTTTTCATTTGTTTAATGTGTAATCTCAATATACTACCTTAATCAAGTGAGACCTTCAAACCACTTTTATGATGCAGCTTTCGAAAAAACAAAAAGAAACGAAAGAAAGACAACTATGCAAGTGTGGGTGGGAAGATTGTGGTATAAAGTTCTGAAATTCTCTTAAGTTCTACTTCTAAGATGCTCCAGACTATTTGAAATGCATTTGAAATTTGAAAAACTTGTATTAATTTAAATATAATCATCTCATTGTCTTGTAATTTTATCTCAACAGCAAAAATCATATTTATATATATGGAAAAGGAACCTGAATTCTTATTAAAGATTATTTGCACTTTAGTGTGTTGAGTACATGAAATCTGTATACAACCAGTCCATAATTTTTATGTGGTTGCTTTTAGTAATGATGGTGATGATGATAACGCATTTTCTGGATAATTAAAGTCATCAATAAATCTACATTTGCTATCAATGCAATGCAATATGCAAGTACAGTAAACCTTTCATATAACGAGATATTCAGGTCTCACAGAATGTCCTTGTTGAACCCGAAGTCTCGTTGGATAAAGGGTAACTTTAAAATGTAGGGGGGGGGATAAAATCTTCAAGGGAGAGAACCTACCAACACTATTCTTTTAATCACTTACTTTATCATGGCTCAGCCAAATGAACGGACAGGCTAAATGTTGAGGAGGTGAAGTTTTGTTTCATTTTTTTTTTTGGGGGGGGGGGGGGGTTATTTTCTTAAATGTGTATTTCATCATACATTTTTTAACAACTTCTCTGACTCTTCCCACTCCCTTTTTTTCCCTCCCCCTCTGTCATGTCCCTCCCTACAATCTCTCTCTCTCTCTCTCTCTCTCTCTCTCTCTCTCTCTCTCTCTCTCTCTCTCTCTCTCTCTCTCTCCCCCCTCTCTCTCTCTCTCCCTCCTCTCTCTCTCTCTCTCTCTCTCTCTCTCTCTCTCTCTCTCTCTCTCTCTCTCTCTCCCTCTCTCTCTCTCTCTCTCTCTCTCTCTCTCTCTCTCTCTCTCTCTCTCTCTCTCTTGACACACATACTAGTCAGTAATATCAGTCTTGCCCTCATTTAGAAAAAAAAATAACAACAAAAAACCCCTTCTTTGCTTACCTCGTTGAATTCGAGGTTCACTGTATATATATGAGGTGCTAATATTATACTTATTTCATATAAAAAATGAGTTAATAACACAACTTTCAAAACAAAGATCAGAAGCATGCTATCTAGGAGATGTTGTTGAAAGGTTTTGTTACAGCTTATAAGGGAAAATAACAGAATTTATAGTGTCTTGTTATTTGTCTTTCATGGCTAGATGATCTGCCCCCCAAACTAAGGTATGCTTGACTTGCCCAGTTTTTCGAAAGCTTTTAATTTTACAAAGCTTAATCCTTTGCTCCATTAGATATCTGAATCTGGTGAGAATCCACTTCTGTTTTTCTGTTTGGCAAGATAATAATAATTTAATATCATTAAAAATCTAAGAAATGTCTCAAAATCAAAAACTCATAGTAAAAAAGAAAAATTTTTAGCTCAAAGCATGTACTGCAAGTGCCCTTGGGATTTGAAGTTTGTTCACTATTTGCCAGAAAAAAAAAAAAAAACCAAAGAAGAACATTTTATTTCCTAAATTATTTTCTACTCATCTTTTACATAATGATTTTTTTTTGATTTTTTTCATTTTAGGTTTTTGGGAAGAAGGTAGCTGTGGATGGAACTTCACTCAAGATGTATGATGGTCAAATAACAGTCTTGTTAGGTCACAATGGAGCTGGGAAAACAACCACTATGTCAATGTTAACAGGTAAATATCATATAATACATAACACAAAAAGCATTGTAAGGGATAATCATGAATACAGCAAAACAGAAGTAATGAGGCTGTGAAAAATTAAGACCATTTTAAACCCATTTTCCTTTCTAAACCTCTTTAAAAAAGTTATTGAAAAGAAGAGATTGAAATACAGATCACCCAATTATTGCTGAGAACTTTGCAAGCAGCAGTGGCGTCATCTGGCATGGGCTTGGGGCTTCAGCCCCATCCTGTTGTTTGGACTATTTTGAGCACAATCATTCCATTTCAATTTCATGAACTTAACTTTCAAATAGCAGATATAAAAGAATGATAATCAACATCACCAACTGAAGATTGCGGGCTAATTCTATGTCTTCAATGTTTTCACGTTTGGTTTATAAATCTAAACAAGATATCCCAAGCAATCCTTCTATGTAATATACACATCAAGCTCTTGCAAAATAGTTGGTCAAAGTATTTTTACTATGCTTACTACAAGCTCTCGTTCTAACAAGCATGGCACTCCTGTAAGCAAGTAACAAGGTTTTTCCTTGGTCTGTCCCCTTAAGCCCACGATACAATTAACGTTGCTGCTTGACTTTAACCCTGCCTTGTTGGGACGAATGCTAGGTGCCATTTCAGTGTGATTTCACACTGCGTTGGGGCTCTAGCCCTAAAATTTGATGGCCTTGCCTATCGGCTTGATACAGTGACCTAGATAATTCTCCATTATGATGATCGTCTCTGTGACGCTTTATTTTGCCAGACTGACAAAGTGATCCAGATGTTATACATGTTTACAATTAACTTGATAATTAAAGCATCTGTGAAACTAAGCTACGTTTAAAATTTTATGAAAATATGTTTCTCTGCTTTTATACCTGAGGACACAATGAATAGAATTGACTATTTACTTCAAAATCGCTGCAGTTGTCTGGCTCATGACGATAAGCTTTTGGACAAATTTAAACAATTACCGATATGTTATTTATGTTACCTAACAAGTAAAAGGGATCAATAAGTTAGCCTTATTAAGTTAAGATGAAATTGATCAGCCCCACTTAACTTCCAATTGTTGCAATGCCACTGGCCAGCAGTATTGCTAAAGTGAAAGATCCATGCACACAAAATGCATTATTCATGCATGTATGACATACACACCCACACACTGATGAACCATTGTTATATCCTTGGTAAAAACTAATATCCTTTAAATAAACTTTAATCAAAGGACATAACACATTAAAATAGCATTGATCACTCAACTTAATGAAAGTCTTCACCATCTGATTTGTATGTCTGCAGTATTTTCAGTGCTATTGAATTGAGTTTTTTAATTTACATTAGGATTCAGGTTTTATTAACTTCTAAGTGGACTCGTGTATTTTTTGATAATCTTATTGTATCTATTTTATGTCTCATATCATTATATCCTCATAATGCAAGGTTTTCACCCATTCAAACACAGTTTTGAACCAGGAGGTTATGATCAGTATTGTAAACAGTATTAGCAACAATGACCTAATGTTAGAGTCTGCTGAAATATGAACTAGATGTCATAGTGTTCGCGCGTCTAAAATCTTAAAATAATGTAAAAGTAAATTCCTTGTATGCTTTTATCTAGGTTTCATTCCACCAACAAGTGGAACAGCCGAAGTAAACGGTTGTGATATTCGTGATGACATCCAAGGTGTGCGCAAGAGTCTGGGCCTGTGCCCACAACACAATATTCTCTTTGACTCAATGACTGTAAAGGAGCACCTTGTTTTCTTTGCGAGGGTAAAAAAATTGAGCTGTTTTCAATTTACATTGATTGCATAGAGAGGTCAATGATCTAGCCTTGAAGAACTGAATAGGCAAATTAGCTACTTCACCATCATAAATGCTAATGAACAAAGAAGATTGGTTGCATCTCAGAATTTTTTTTATGTTATGCATCATATCTATTTTGTGAGAAAATAAAAAAAAGGCATCCAAGTGGATATCAATGGACATAATGTTTGAGTAAAAATTTGCAAAGATGGTTAACATGAGCTCTTTTTAGAAAATTTTTGTTAGTGCGCATTATGTTGAAAATAATGTGAAAAAAATGTATCCTACAAAAATAATTTTATCTTTGCTTGCTTCTATATATCACTGAATAATATATAATATATTAACTTTAAACAAATACTTATAATACACAATGAAGAGCACATGTTTAATAATCTTCCTTCATGTGCTTTTCTGCTGTAGGCTTGAGACTATGAAAAAACAGGATATATTTTGCAATGTCTTAATGAGATGTAAATTTTCAGTTTAAGTGATTTATTGCATTTTGTATTCATACATTTGACATATTTGATGCTTTGATACCATTATATCTGTTTCTGAATTTAACCTTAAATATGAATTTATTTTATTTTAGTTGAAAGGTATTTATGGCTCTGAAGTGGAGAAGGAGGTCATGGCCACTGTGAAAGAAGTTGGTCTGGAGACGAAAGTGAATGCTCGCTCACAGGGCTTATCTGGAGGGCAGAAGCGGAAACTTTCAGTAGGCATCGCTCTCATTGGTGGCTCAAAGGTCAGATTTTTTTGGATGTTGCAAAATGATGTGTATAGAAAAAATATTCAAAATTTTTCCTCAGAACAGAAATGTAATAATTGTAAGTTTCTTATTTTGGAAAAAGAAAATAAGGTGCTTAAAGTTTTGATAATTTTATATCTATATTTTATATAGAAAATTAAAATAGTTGACAAAAGTTCAATTTTCATGTTTCACATTTTTTTTCTTACAATCAGTGGATAATATGCCTTATGGTATTTTCTTTATTGATTTGATATGAAAAGGTTCTTATTCAAAAACAAGTACTTGTATGTTTGTTGCGGAAACACTTTGTATATATATATTTTTGTGTGTGTGTGTTTTTGCCCCTCTGTCAAAAGCCATTCTTTGCACATCTTCAATGCATTTTAAGGAACATTTTTTCCATCCTTGTAGTTTTCTGCTAACTTTTTTTTTTCAATTTATCATTATTCATTCTTAGCAAAGAAATCAAGATGCATGCATATGCTTTGTCTTCCATCTATCCTCTAAATGAAATATTTATTTACATACTTCAAACCCTGAGCTACACATTTGAAGCAGTCATGACTAAGATTTTCTTTAGTTGACCTTTGAAAAAGACTAAACTAGAATCTGTTGTAGAAAAGTTAATAATGATTTTTCTGGTTATTACAAAACTGTGAAAAGATGGAGTTTTTTTTTATTTTGTTTTACATTTTTTGTTCAATCATTGGCAATTGGTTTACATAGTAAATTTGCAGGTGAGCTCAAAACAAATGATGCCAAATTAATGCTTAAAGCATAGAACTTTTTGCTTATTATATTGTATATATGGCAATGAACAGTATCATTTTTTTTTATAGAGGCTGCATATATCCAGGCTTCAATGTTAAGTATTTAAAAAGTCAAATGCTGCTGACAGTTTTAAATTGTGTGATATTTTCATAATCGCCGCATGTAATTTCTTTAATCCAGTGACTCATAATTTAAATAATTCAAAAGTCTTTTTTGCTTTGGCATTTAAATTTTTGTGGAATTCACAGATTGTCATTTTAGATGAACCCACTTCTGGTATGGATCCTGCAGCCAGAAGGCAAACTTGGAATGTACTGCAACGTGCACGTCAGGGCCGAACAGTAGTGCTCAGTACACATTACATGGATGAGGCAGATTTGTTGGGAGATCGAATTGCTATTATGGCTGAGGGTGTAATCAAATGTTGTGGGAGTTCAATGTTCCTTAAAAAACTTTATGGTAAGTTCAAATCTTAGAAAGCTGCCAATCTCTCTTTGATATTTTCTTTATCGTTTTTGAAAATGCTTATCTACCGTAAAGATCAAATTATAATTTTTTTTTCGTTTCAAATTGCCATTTCTTATCAATTAAATATGACCTCCATTTTCAATCCTATTAATTTAAATAAGCACAAAGAAATTGATAAAAAAAAAAAAAAAAAAAAAATGAAATGTTCCTTATTACCTATGCCAGGTGCTGGATATCATCTGGTTGTCGTCAAGCGCTCTGACTGTAATGTGGATTCTTTAACCAGAGTAGTTCAGTCCCACATCCCAACAGCAGAGTTAGAGTCTGTAATCAATACAGAGGTGTCTTACATACTGCCAGACAGTGAATCTGCTCGTTTCCCTGCCCTATTCACTGAGCTGGATGATCACAAGGACCAACTGGGCATCACCAGCTTTGGTACTTCAGCTACAACAATGGAGGAAGTCTTTTTGAAGTGAGTCAAAATAAAATGTTAAAATTGCTTTAGTCTGTGGCATGACATTTGACAAGTTTCACTCCCTAGGTTGACATAATTAAATTATAAAATAAAAAAAACCAAATGTTAAACTTTTCGGCATAACTACAGTGGAAACCTCAAAAACCGAAGTCTAATTATTCGAATTTCTCATTAACCAAATTTTGTGAGAGAATAGATCATTTTTCTCTCTTTGGCTTTGTTAGAAACAGACTCATATTTCGAAGCCTTTCAGGTTCGATTCTCATTATTTGAAGTGGATACCACCCCACAAGGCATTACAAAAGTACTAATCACTGCCTGAGAAAGGCTGATCAGTGTGCTAACAAACCGAGGAGGGACCTGATGCACAAAGAAAGGAGTGTCAGTAGAAACATTGATACTGATTGTAATATGGGACCGGGGAAAGGGGAGGGGTGCTGTGGCAGGCACAGTGGACACTCATTCAATAAATCATAGATCTAGTAAGCCGTTTCACTGGCAGCATTGATTGAGCGACAGTGGGGGTGTGAGCAGAAAGAAGGGGAAAAGGTGAGGGAGGTGCCAGAGTGCAGGGCCACAGACTGGGCTAAGTTTTTGTCATGTCTGGCTCACTGTGCCACAAGATTCTGCAGTGGTCTAGGCAAACACACGGTACCAAGATAGACACACTGGTCAGTTTGTTTCCGCCACACCTATCCTGTGTTCACTAAATTACTTGTTGCTTTGGCACTTATAGAGACAGTCAGGTTTACCTTTCTCTGTATTTCCACGCATCTAGATCTTATTTTTATTCTCTTCGAAAATGACATCTTCTCAAGTAAATCCCTTGAAGAGAAAGCACACTACCCTCACCGCCGAAACCAAGCTAAAATTGTTGAGTGAGATAGAGAACATGGGAAAGACAACAGCGAAAAAAGAAATCACTGACAAGGACGGGATTCCAGTCAACACCCTCTTCACCATTTTAAAGAACAGAGAAAATAGAAAAAAATGTAATACGAATTCTCTTAATTCAAAGTTTTCATGCATTCCCAACCAATTCAAATTATGAGGTTTCCACTGTATATATAAGTCCATGGGTCCATTGTAAAGTTACTGATGAAGCCAATAAATTCGAAACCTCTATGTTTAATTTTGAATAATGTCATCTTGGCTGTTTAAGTTCAGGTTGGGTGATTGTCTATATCTTAATTTGTTAACATCATTTCTCACACCTTGCAAAAGGTATTGTTAAATCTTTTGGCTTATACAGAGAAATACTCTTACCAAGGCTTAAGTGCATGAGCAGAGAGTGTATAGACTAGTTAATTGCCTTAGCTCTTTGATTTTTTAGCCCTATATTGTTGATCATCAGTGATTGTCGTGAAGCATCATATCTTAGCACACTCCTACTATCACAGTCCACACTTTTACAAACATTGAGCAGAATGGCAGCAGCTAGTGCAAAGTCTATTATACTAATGAAGCCATTTGAACAAAGATTTTGGGTTACACCCTGGTGGTTTGAACCATGCTGGGCAATCTGCACAGGGCACTAACGAAATCCAACTCAAGTTACAAATTCTTTTGTGTAATTATGCACAGTAGTCTATGTATGGCAACATAAATAGCACCTAATTCACAATCATCCATGCTCACTTCCCTCTCTGTCTGAGAGAGAGAGAGAGAGAGAGAGAGAGAGAGAGAGAGAGAGAGAGAGAGAGAGAGAGAGAGAGAGAGAGAGAGAGAGAGAGAGAGAGAGAGAGAGAGAGAGAGAGAGAGGAGAGAAGAGAGAGAGAGAGAGAGAGAGAGAGAGAGAGAGAGAGAGAGAGAGAGAGAGAGAGAGAGAGAGAGAGAGAGAGAGAGAGAGAGAGAGAGAGAGAGAGAGAGAGAGAGAGAGAGTGAGAGAGAGAGAGAGAGAGAGAGAGAGAGAGAGAGAGAGAGAGAGAGAGAGAGAGAGAGAGAGAGAGAGAGAGAGAGAGAGAGAGAGAGAGAGAGAGAGAGAGAGAGAGAGAGAGAGAGAGAGAGAGAGAGAGAGAGAGAGAGAGAGAGAGAGAGAGAGAGAGAGAGAGAGAGAGAGAGAGAGAGAGAGAGAGAGAGAGAGAGAGAGAGAGAGAGAGAGAGAGAGAGAGAGAGAGAGAGAGAGAGAGAGAGAGAGAGAGAGAGAGATAGAGAGAGAGAGAGAGAGAGAGAGAGAGAGAGAGAGAGAGAGAGAGAGAGAGAGAGAGAGAGAGATTTAATGGAACTAGGGGTGAGAATACCATAATTAGTCCATCATCATCATTAATGCTCACAGTTGGGCAATTGACCAAGTTATGTAATTGGTGTTCGTGAACAGTATTTTGAAGGTTTGTGTACTGCTATCTGTAATAGCTACTGCCATTTTTTAATCTACCGTATTTATTCAATTTAGATGCTATATTGTTAGGGAGTAAGAGTCTCCCCTCTCGATACATGGAAGAACTTGCGTTCCTCGACTAAGTTTTAACCATTGAAATGATTCAAAGCAAAGACTATTATATTGTTGTATTTGTCAGGATTTGGTGTGTTAACTTTATTTTCATATGTAAAAAAATAAATATAATTTTAACAAGTTTATGATGTATAGAAGATTATCCCAGAGCATGCAGAGCATAATGAGATGATGAACGGCAAATATAATAAATGGCATTTATGTCATAAGCCCCCATATGAAATAAAATGAAAGAATGATGAAACAAATTGTGTTTGAGAGGATTATTTCCCTTAACATGGAGAGAGTTTTTGCCCTTTATTAAATTTTCTTTTAAAAAATTGATATTAACTTTGTAATGTATAGTTCTTTCCCTTGAAGTATTATTTAATCTATCTTCTTGTATACCTTAGTTTGTTCATTTAAAAGGTTATGATTTGTTAGTATGGCACCCACAATCATTAAAACTATAAGGGAATAGTCACTCATTGTGTCCTGTATATGTCGCAGTGTGCTTTAAATTCTCAGATCTAAAAGAAAGTCTTTAAAACATTTTCAGAAAAGACTTCTTAGGAGTGAGGTTGTCAAGTATGATTAAGACATTGGCCTTGAAAAAAAAAACATCTTCAAAAAAGATTCAAACTCATGGCTACCCCTTGATAATTTGGGCAGTGTATGAAGTGTATTCATGTGTTTTTTTATTATTATGAATAATTAAACATGGTAGTTTTTAGTAAGTTTCTCTTCTCAACCTGGCTCTGAAGATGAGCACCCCCTTAATTAGAGTATTTTATAAGAAAAGATCAAAATAGGAACTTATGTGCTTAGCCTTATTTGTTTTAGCTAACATGCTGTCAGTAATAAGTTGCAAATGCAAACAAATTTGATCCATAAAGATCCTTTTTTTTCCCTCTCATGATCTTAATTTAGAGTTGGAGAGAGTGCCTATGATGATGAAGAGGGCCCAGTCAGAATAGAAGGAGAATCTTACACTAACAATAGCGCCTCAGGAGCAGTTAACAGCAATTTTGAGAATGATGAAAAGATTTACCTGGCAGATGCTGAAATGGACTCTGAGCAAGAAGCTGAAAAACTCCCTCCTAATGGAAGCAAATCATCTGTGAATGAGCAAGTGGAAATGTCATCAATGGACATAATGTGTAAGTTTCATCGTGATTTTTTTTTAAACTTGATGTGTAAATGTCTTTTCATGTTTTCTTTTCTTTTTTTTTTCACTTTCTCTCTGATTGAAATAAGAACATGTGCAAACATTGTGGAGCAAATATGGTCATTTCTGTTAAAATTAGCCCTCACTATTAACATCAAGTGGCAACTTTCTTGCTTCCAACTTTGCATTTTTTTTTTTTGCTAATGTAAACCAAGGAAAAGTGGGCAGTTTTAGATATATAAATCTTTAATTTTCAAGCTGGCAAAACAGAGCCTTTTAAATCATCTGCATGACATTTTCCCAAACATTTTCAGAGCTGCACTGCTTTTATTGCATCCAATACTAGAAATCTCACAGTTGTCAATGAATTTACTTCTCCACTTTCATTCTTTTTGTCCTGAGCTGTATTTGCCGAACTGCTGGACTTCAGCTTAAAATATATAAATGAACTGAGGAGTAGTTGTTTCGTCAACAGTATTTAAGCTGTCGCTTTCACTTAGTTAAAAATGTATCTTTTTTTAATCTGTGTGTTTCATTTTTGCCAGTTCCATTCTTTCTCAATGGATGAAAAAAAAACCACCCATCATTGCTTCAAATATTTCAAAGTTTTTGAAACTTAAGTGCTTACTAGTTGCATAAAAGCAGCAATAATAGGATCATTTCACCATGAGAGAGGGACAGATGAGAATTTCAGGTTCCTGAGTTATAACTATTGTGTCCATTGTTACTGTCTCTAGGTAAACCAAGCAAGGTCCAGCCCATGCCTGAGATAAATGGTATTGTCTATCACCATTTAACCCTTGATTCTGTTGTAGAGTTTTTTCTCTTCACTGGGCGTTGCCAGTAACTAACATAAATGACACAAGTGTATTTTGTGTTTCATTCTGTAGCACACACAGTGGAACTTTTGTGCAAATTCAGTTTTGAACCGTTTTTTGTAAATTAAATTCTGTTATTCTCCCTTTGTAAATAAGCCTCCTACTGTTGTACTGTACTGAAGATACAAAAAAGATTATATTTACCAAATTCAAATTTGCCACATCTGACTCATCAGGACTGTTGATGAGACATCTTTATATCATGTTTTTAGATTTGTTTGACATATGCTATATTACATTATGCAATATTTATCTATGGGAATCAAAGAAAAACATTTGTTTTCAGTTTCATAACTTTCTTATCACTTACTGTGTAAAAGTCTATTTAAATTGAAACCCAAAGTCAGAAATGAAGCTGAGATGGATAGATATAACTTGCTTGATTAGAGCTGTTTGGGACTTATTTTGCTTGAGAAGACAGGTGCATGTATGTTTAATACATAAGTTTCACTGTGTGCATATATTGTATACCCTTCCGCCTCTTTCTTTGCTACTTTTATTCTTTAATTCTGGAACAGAAAATAGAGGTGCTAGTAGACAAGATTCATTGTAAAACTAGATTCTTTTTCCTGTTGCTGCTTTTACTGTGTGTTAAATAAATACAAATTATGTTAGTTCAAATAAGCAGGATTTTTTTGGTGTGAGTGTCAGAAACGTGGTTCCTTTGAAATTCTCTGTCGCGGGGATTAAAAAGGTACTTTCTAAGTTGTTTATAACCTGTTGGACTAAAAACTATATTTTCAGAATCAGTGCCCCAAAACTAACGAAGAGAGGAATTTGATTTAATGCATTTTAATTTTTTTTATCATTATTATTTATGATTCTTTTCTGATGTTTATAATGATTGTGTTTATTTTAAATTTCATCTCTTTACTTTGTACTATCATATCATGTAAGGTTGTCCAACTGAGCCTTGTAAAAAGAAAGGTTCTTTATGTTAATTAAAGATAGAGAGAGACAAACAGAAAACAAAAGGTACAATGTGAGAAGACATAGAGGTACAGAGAGAAGGGGAGCTGGGAAAAATGATCTTTTTTCCTCTCTATTTCTTTCCTCCTGCATTGCTATCTAAATATCTATTCCTCTTTATCTACCCTGTTTGTAGCTCTCTCCTCTGCATCTTTTTCTTTTCTCTCCCCTTCTCACTTCATTGCTTTCTGTATCCATCACTCAGCATCTCTCCCTCTCTTGGGGTCTCTGTTATCCCCTAATTGCATCACTACCCCTCCTGACTGTCTTTCAACCCCTCTCCCTATCACTCTGCATTGCTTTTCATCTCTCTCTCTCTCTCTCTCTCTCTCTCTCTCTCTCTCTCTCTCTCTCTCTCTCTCTCTCTCTCTCTCTCTCTCTCTCTCTCTCTCTCTCTCTCTCTCTCTCTCTCTCTCTAGAATACAGAGTACAAGTGAAGAAAAACTGAATAAAAAGAGAGAAAAGACATGAGATGTGGTGAAGCTCAGTAGCACCTGTAGAGCATTATGGCATCAGAAAATTGTGGCATGCCTTATTTTATATGTATTACACACACACACACATATATATATATGTATGTATGTAAGACCGGGAAGAAGTTTGCAAGTTTATTTTATCAAACAATAAATCAAAATAAGACTGATGCGTGTACATATAGAGCTCATCACAACAGAACGGAGGGACTTCATACTGATTTGTTAATTGGTAGATTGATTTCAATTTGTTTTAACTTGTAGCCAAGGCATTTTCTTTACAGGGATTGCATAATTTGAGCTTTTTCTTTATGATGGGGTTTTATGAAGATATCACAGCTCATACAAGAAGGGGGCTCAAATTGATTTAAAAAAAAACGATGAGATCCTTAAGGAAATAAAGTGTTTAAATAAATTTTTACAGGCCTATTCCTGAAAAGTGACTTGAATTAAGATTGAAAGCAGAATTTTTTTTTTTTTTTCATTTGGTCATGTTTTATTTCATACTTTACTATAGATATGCTTTGTTATACTATCATCCGTGAGAAATATTCCAATACCCTGAAAGCTGTGCTTGGTGGTCTTTTAATGGTTTTTGTTTTGGTGAAGCTATTTAGATACTGTTAATAACCTGTCCTTAGTTTTGAAAATAGTTTATTTTTGGGAGCAATTTAAGTTAGCATATGTTAGGAACCAGCCCTCATCAGATTTTTATAAACCACTTTTATTTAGTTGGAGTAAAATGCAGAAAAAGGAACAGGAAGTGGAGTGAGAAGAGGTCAGTGCTGAAAGTTCTTTCCTCCTGGGGTAAAAAACATGATGATGATGAAACACCACTGTTGAGTAAGAAGAAAGGCACTGATTATCGAGTTGAACAAATTTTTTGTCTTTTTATCTCTGAATGCAGCAATATTTTTTATCATGTGTTTTCTTTTCAATATAAAGAAATAAGAAAAATTAACAGATCTGTAAAGGATTTGAGGGCAAATGTATAGACTTTGGTACCTTTATTTTGTTTTATTAAGTTTTTGCAGTGTTCATATTGACTAGATGTTTTGATCTGATATTTTGCTTTTCTTTATTTTTTAAGTTTGAAGGTGTTTTGCTTTTTCTTCATTTTCTTTAAACATTAAACTGCACTGTTTTTTTAATTGATATAAGGGTTTTATTTAGTACACTTCTGATTTTGTCATTTCATCTTGTTACAAATTTAATTTCCTTCTTGAATTTTTTTAAGTCACTGATCTGCCAGAATTCTGGGGAATAAAATGACTAATCATCTTATAATCATCTGAGGAGCAGGTTGAAGGTTAGGAGACATGAACAGAATTTTTGACAAGTACAATATTACAATCCAATGCATCCAACATTGTAAGCCTTCTTAAAATCATAAATTTTTTAAGACCATTTGTACTTTTTTTTTTAGAACAGATCTTAAAAAACAAAACAAAACCAGTTTATCAATAAGATTAGCAAAGAAATTATAGCTGGATATCTAAGATCTGAACGAGTTTCTCAAAAGTTTTTATGAGATCAAAGTTTCTACTTGCGGTGCCTTTTTTTTTCGAAACAACTCATTTATCATCCTTCCTGCACAGCGGGACCTGACAGGGATAAATGACTTAAAAATATATGTAATTATTTTCTCTACTTATTTTCTCTTCTATCTCAACTCTTCATGTATCTGTTTTATTTTCTTTTTGCACCTTTCATTTTAAGTATCTATACCTCACTATATCTGTCATCCCCATTTTTCATCCACTGTCTCTCCATATGTAGTTGATGTCTCCTAACCATTAAATCTTTTTTTCACAAAATCAAGTTTTTATGTCGTTTGATATTATTTCATCTACATCAACACCTAAATTATTATCTAAATTTCAGCTCAGGCAGAACAATAACTTTTTTTATAAGGCAAAGACCTGCTTGTAAAAAGAATCTTATTGATTATATATCAATATCTTTCTATAAAGAAAGTTATTAAATGGATTAGGTCTCGTTCCTGCCTCTTTTTTTTTTTAATACTTTTTTATTTTTCAAAATGCTTATCTTATTTTTGCATGCTTCTAAATTCATTTTTTTTTACATTTTATTAGTTTAAAAAAAATACTAAAGCAAAGATAGAGGCCGTTTTTTGTGATAAGTTTTCAAGAATAAATCAGCTGAATTTTTTAATTTTTTGCTCTAAATTTAGTTCTGTTTTTTTTTCCTTTATTTTATTATGGTCGGAAAACTTTACAGTTTGTTTAAGTTATCATGTCCTTATTCTATTGTATTTAAAAAAAAATTGAGAATGTTACAAATTAGTGCAGTTTAGTATTAAATTGCTATGTGGGTCTCGAAAAGGAAAGGAAAACTTTTTTATATTTTGAGAAGTAAGCCAAGCTTGTTATTACCCGAACATGTTGATAGGTGTCAGGAAGCTTCCAAACAGAAAAAAAAATTAACTCTGCTGTTTTATGCTTACAATCTATACTTAATGGTGACAAACGTCAGGAGATTTTATATATATATATATATATATAAAAAGACAAAAACATAAATTCATAACAAATAAAATTGAAAACAGATTTGCCATAACTTTTTCTATATCTTGTCCTTTAACATAGAAATATTTAATTTACAGGATTTGGAGAACATTAATGATCAACTATAATACTTTGGATGTAAAAAGGCAGCTTCTGTGGACTAGATTGTTTTGGCTTTCTGATTGATTGTTGTCTTTTTTATCATCAAAGAAATAACCTTAATATAGACATCAGAATACCTCTGAATGTTTTTTACCCCTAATATTTATTGACAAATTGACAATGTGCTGAATGCAAAAATAAGAAGGATGGTGCCTTTATGACCTTTGATATCATCAATGTTTAAGACAAACAAAAAAAGCAAGCTGTGTTTTATTGCTGAGTGTACATAATGTTAATTTTAGGTGTCTTGTCAAATTAACTTTGTTTCAATATCCTGGCTATATTAGCTTTAAGCTTACTTTTTTAATCTTGTTTTAAAAGAATATGGGTCAAAAATGATTTTTTTTCTTTACTTGCTTTTCAGCATTCAACAAGGGCTTTTTGAAGAACACAGGACTATCTCTCAATTTGGCTATCATCAAGGCTTTGTTTGTGAAGAAGGCTATACACACATGGCGCAATCGTGTTGTTACTTTGGTCCAGCTGTTGCTTCCTGTGATTTTTACTATTTTGGGCTTGGCAGCAGATGAGAGTCGACCGGATGCTAACTTGGTTGAACCACCCCTTACCTTGAACCTCGAACCATATGGAAGCACTTACATACCTTTTACCTCTGGCCTAAACCCCACAACACTGCGAACAGACTTTACAGCTCTCTACAAAGCCCAGTTTGGTACCACACAAAAACTCGAAGAGTTCTCCATTCCGCCTGTAAGTATAAATACCACTTCAATGGTAAACTTATGAGGCAGTTTTGTGAGCTGGAACTTAAAGAAGCAACAACCACTTTATGGGATATATTTCGAGTTTATTTTTGTACTGGTCATGACTCTACCAGGCAATTTTAACACCTTATAAAGCTTGTGAGTTTTTTGTTTTTTTTTTAGGTGAGAAGGGGGCAACAACAATGTAGTTTTAAATGTTTGATGCTTAAAAATATTAAGCTCTAGTTATAGTGCACACAGGTTTCTTTTGTGTTAGTAACTGGGTATCATGAGACACTGATGTGTATCGTTTTAAAGGATTATATTTTAATAGCACACTTCTCTTATTCCCTTTACTGCTACACAATTTTTTCTGCCCCATGCTAAGGTTTTTGTGTGACTATGGATATGCCCATCATGTAAAAATGTGCTACAACTCTAGATCTAGAACTAATAGCGATAGATACCCAAATCTATATTATATCAAAGGCAAAGCCATGGCTTACTAATCAAGATCTAGTCAACACTGACACTGTCACACAATATGGGCTTCAAGCCAAACACATAGGAACGGCTTTGTGTGTATGTTAAACATTCTTTGTTCAGCTTCGGAGATAGCATAAGCTATTAAAAGTTTTGGGAAAACTTGAGCTTTCCAGTGCTGCTAATTTTATCCTTTGAAAACCGAAACTGATTTTCAATGCAGGGAAACAAAACTTGCTATATTGAGCATGTACAGCATAGGTACACAGTTCATGGGACACCCTTCAGATAGGCACGTACAATGTACTTAAACAGCACAGACAACTGATTAATGGCCACATGCAATTTCTTTTTTTTTTTCTTTTTCCATAGAAATTTAAAGGCAAAGAACTTTACCCATCATGTGATAATTATGTGTTTCCACAAAGTTATCTAATAATATTACTCTCATTTAAAATACAAAATTTGTTTCCATAAGGCTATATATATATATATATATATATATATATATATATATATATATTTAGTCAAAGTTCATGAAATAAATCATTAAATGTACTACAGTTATGTAGGAATCATTCCTTTAGGCTGCAGATAGGAAATTTTGACAGAAATTAAAAAATAATCCTAGATTCATTCCTGACGTAATTATACAAAGTATAATTTTTTTTAAAATATTGGAATTAGATCATAATTTCAGATTAGAAAAATTAATGTCTTTTTTTTTAAATTTATTTTAAGAAGTGTATGCTTTTGAAAGATCTAAGTCCAAATGCTATGTAAAAACTACTGACCATCATTTCAGAACTATGTAGTAAGGACTTCCTTTTCAATATAAAACAAAATTTGGTGTGTGTTGGTTTATAAAGTGCAGAGTTTCAGATCAATGCTTTTAAGCGCAGTATTTTGTCCCATTTAATTGTAAATGAAAAAGGTGAGGAAGATCTCAATATTCTTACCTGTTATTCCTTCAGTATTGCTGATTATTGTTATGTCAATTTTTGTGGGAATATTGTTTTCTGTAATGTTAATTGTGTGAAAATTGTTGACTAAATGTTGAACTTTCTGCCCAGTGGGATTTCAATAACTACACCTTAAAGAGAGCTGAGGATCTAGGAATAGCAACTTACAACAAAGAGATGGTCATTGGTATGGAATCAATAGATCCAAGTGGATTTGAAACTTCAGCTGCCGTGGCATTCTATAATGGTCAACCATTTCATGGAAAGGGAGTTACTGTAAGTAAAATTATTTGTTACTTTTTTTACTTACTTGGTCATACATAAGCACTCCTGTGAAAAATCTGAAGCAAACTCTTCGAGATATGTTGACAAATAGGTTGAGATTTATTTAGAGCTATAATATTTGTGTTTGTTGCAAAAGAGTTTGATAGTTAGAAATAGATGTAGATTCAAGAGGTGGAATACATACTTCACCTTCATGTGTTATGATTTACTTAGAATTTTATCTTGACAAATTTCAATTATTTTCCCTCTCTCTCTGCAGATGAACTACCTGATGAACACATTCCTGCAGGCAACTCTGAATGATTCTTTCAGCTTGCAAACAATTTTAGCTCCCTTGCCCAAAGACCCAAAAGCTGCTGCTGAGAGAAATGCCCTTTTAGCCTTGTCTGCTGGCTTCTCAATTGGTTTCTTTATCAGCTTTGGTATGGCTTTCCTTACCACCATGTTTATCTTCTTTCTCATCAAAGAAAGACAGGTGAGGCGAAGTGTAGGATTAAGACCATATGCTTTTCATAATAAAAAAATGCAAAAATAGAGAGAACCAACATTTTTTTTCATTATAATTATTGAAATTTCAAATGGAAAGCAAGCCAAAAATTTATATGAGTAATTCATATTCAACATAAATATATATTTTTTGTGACAATTCTGTGGATTTTGCTTCAATTGGTTTTAGTTAGAGAGTCCTTATCATTTTTTTAATGGTAAAACAAATTATTGAGTGTTGTGAAATTAGGCACAGACACTGGGGAATTTTTTCTTTGCTTTTTAAGGTAATCATCATATCAATTGCTATACCAAAGGTTTTACATTTAATTTTTTTTAATTATTTGATATCAACTGAGATGAGTTGGCATTGATATTACATCAACTCAACTATGAAAAGAACTGCATAATTTTTATACCATCTTTTATCAGTTCACAAATTCCCTACACTGCCTTTAACTAGATTCACATTTCAAGAGGTGAAGTGAATAAAATGTGAGTTAAAATTTCCTGAAGCAGTCAATTTATGAAATGATTCTGTACAGCTATTAATTGGGCTGCACTGAGGTGACCAAAATGCATATGTTTTTTTTTACCCATAATTTGAGAAAAGAGGGATGAAGAATTTATATCACACGTCTCTGCATTATTTTTTTTTTATGTTTCTTTTTGAAGAAAGAGAGTAGGAATTGTGAGTGTCAAAAAACACACACTTTTCCACGGTTGAGTGTTCACATTTCTTTTAAAACCTATGCTCTCAAACTTTGGTGTTAGATTCAATATGCAACAAACCAGTCATATATGATATCATACTTAAAACATGATTTCAAAACAAAAGAAATATTTTTCTCCTTTCTGTTCCAAGAATTGTTTATTTAGCTCTATGAATTAATAAGCATATTATTCCAACCATTTACTGCAAACTGTGAATGGTGGGTAAAGAGGAAAGATCATTGGTAAATTGAAGAAAGAAAATAATCGTTAAGACTTCCAAAGTTGATTTCCATCATTTTATTAAATTTTTACAGGTTGGGGCCAAGCACATGCAGGTTGTGAGTGGAGTGGGACCTGTAACTTACTGGCTGCCAACATTCATGTGGGACTTCATCAACTACATCTTCCCAAGTATGCTGCTCCTTGTTGTTTTTGCTGCATACTCGAAGTCTGCCTACTTGGACGATGGCCGTTTTGCCCTGGTCATACTAGTGCTTGCAATATATGGCTGGGCTGTTCTACCTTTCATGTATGCTCTGCAATTTGCCTTCAATTCTCCCCCCACTGGAGTGGTTATGGTCATCGTTATGAACATTTTTTCAGGTAATGCATCATTTGTTTTCCTCCTCTTTGATTTCTCATTTTCTCTGTGTTACTTCCTTTGAGTTAGACATAAAAAAGTGAAGAGATTAAATACAAAGAGGTCAACATGTAAGATGGATCTCAAGTAGATCTGTAAGAAAGAATAATTTTTTTTTTCTTCAACAATTGCACAATGGTGAGAAAAAAAAACCTTTGAAGATTTTCACTATCATGCATCAGTACTTTTTCTTGCATTTATGTGTCAAAGAAAGGTTTACTTAGAAAGCATGTTGTTAACAAATGCTCTGCAATTGCCATAGGATCTCTGTATTTGCAGATCTACCTTTTTTTTTAATTTTATCTTGATTTTTATATTTAGGATTGACTAAAAATCATATGTGAGAGATTCAGATTTAACCAATATCAGTAATTTTAAGATCATACTTTATGATTAAATGTGAGCTTGTACCAGGCCATGGGAATTATAATTTAAGGCTATTACATTTTTAGGTTTTTTAATAAGATTTGTTTTTTTAGGGATTGTTTAGATTTTTTTTTATCCCCAATGACAAGTATTTCAATACTGAAATGCCACAATGTAAAAAAAAAAAGAAATAATTATGTATGTGTTACAAAAATAATTTTTACAATCTGTCTAAACTCATTAAATATTTTACCATAATTATCTCTTGTACTTCAACTCTCTCTCGAAGGACTTGTCACCACAACAGCTGTGTTTGTTCTCAAAATCCCTGCCTTGGGCACTGAAGATATTGGTAATACCCTGGATTGGATCTTCATGGCGATATTCCCCAATTACAACATGGCCTCTTGCTTCAGCAACATATACACCAACTATCTAAGCCTGCAGACATGTGAGGATGTAGTATGCTCACCACTGAAGGTTTCCACTTGCTGCAAGGGTAGGTCTGCATCTAATGTCATTATTTGGGTGGGATCCGTATTATGTCAGCCCCAAATTTCCCAGATCTGTTTGCTTAAGAGCCAAATAAAGATATAAATCTGTTGCTTTTACGTAAAATATTTTTTGGCTTGTAAATATTAAAGGAG
Organism: Elysia crispata; assembly: GCA_033675545.1. Taxonomy (NCBI): domain Eukaryota; kingdom Metazoa; phylum Mollusca; class Gastropoda; family Plakobranchidae; genus Elysia; species Elysia crispata. Next base: position 188,459 of record JAWDGP010000763.1, on the reverse strand, counting down.
TCGTATGTGATTAAAAAAAAATTAAAGGCTCTGAAGGATACCTGATTTATCCTGAGTGTTAATTTATACCAATCTATAATCTATAGTTTGTTCTTGTGTATGGAAACCCTACATTCTCAGTCATGTTATTAAAAAAAGGAACTTACATTCTTTTGTTCTAACTTGCCATCTTTATTTTTTTTTTTGCCTTTTTCTCTCCACTTATTTTAATTTAATTTTTATTTTTTAGAGAATCAGTCAATACCTGATCAATTTTTGGCATAGTTCATGATTTGCCACAATCAATTTATTTGAGAAGAAGCCTGAATTAAGCTTTCAAAGCAAAAAATTATAAACCTAGAATACTTTTTAACATATTTTTTTTGGCTCATGCTGATCACACATGTTAATTTCATTAAGCTTGGGCCTATGTTGAAGTAAAATTGAAAAGCAAAATGGCAAAACATCAACATTAAAAACCTAATTTGTAGTTGATAATTTGTAGAAAATATGCAGTTGTCTCAAAATATTGTTAAAAGAATAGTTTCTTATGAATTTGCTGCAAATTTTTTGTGCTCTAGTCCTAATTTTACTAAATATTTTTTAACTTTATCATTTTAATTTTACCACTGTGCAATAGAAAAGGAAATAAAAAAAAGCCTTTTTCAAGATCCCCAAACTTTTAACACTTTTGCTATTTTAAGCCGCGTTTTGCGGCTCAAAAAGCTGTTCATTTTGTCCTATAAGCCGCATTTCGCGGCTCGCAACTTTGATGCGAAAAATGCCAAAGAACATAAGGATGATTAAATTATTTTAGTGCGCATGACTTAGCTTATCTATTCATACTTCCGTTATCGGCATCAAAACAATGACAGAAATTGGCGGTGTTTGTGATATAAATATCACTATAAAATTATGTCCTGATCTTGAAATGGCCCAGGCCAACCGCGACAAATGGTCCAATAGCGAAAGTGTTAAAATGTGAAGTATTTTGACGCTGAAGCTATAAGGATTGGTCACAAGAGATATAAACAAATATGACACTTATGCCAAACCCTTTTTTTTTTAAATTGTAATCGTTGGTTTCAGACACCTGTGGAAATTTGGGGATCTGTACCAACTTTGAAACAAATTACATGGCATGGGAAAGACCAGGCATTGGTTCCTACCTGTTGTTTATGGCTTGCCAGGGGACTGTGTATATTATCATTGTGATGCTTGTAGAGTACCACGTGTTCCAAAGATTGTGGTAAGTTATTAGATACCCAGTTTAGTTTTATTTATGATGGTAGTTGCTTAGTTATCTAGAATTTGTAGTTAAGCTTGGATGTATCCGCGCTATCTCATTTAGCAGACAGTGTGGATGAACTCTGCATTACTGTTTGATGCAACGGAGATCAAAATTTATATGGTCCAACATACTTGAGTCTTTGGTTAAGAGTATGTAGGTGATAGTGCAGCATTGTTTTAAAAGATTTCATGTCAAGTTGCAGTTTTTATTAGCAGTCATGACCTTTGACTTAGGATCAGCTTTATGTGCCTGGAATGGCAATGAACATTATTTTTGCAATTCTGCACCCACTTTACTTACATGTGGATGGATAAAAGCCTATAAAAGATTATGATCCTGTCCAGAGCATTTTTGGTATGTGATTTAATCTCCTTTACACTTAATGAAAAAGGCATAAGGTCTTGTAGGTCTTTTGGTCTTTACTCACTTTTAACTAACATGCCAAGAGTTGGATTCAAATTTGAGAGTGGCATAAATGCACATTTGACTAATTTTTACACAGCAAATATCATATTCTGCTGACTAGGTTAGATGTTTCTGTCAGGCTGTTCATCTCAAAAGTCACATGCTTTCAGCAAGTCCATCGAGTTGGTCTTAAAAAATGAAGAAGATGATCTAGTTGTTATAATTGATGATTAATTTGTTTTATGCAATTTAATTGAGGAGTTTATTGAAACCATAGAAAGCTATCTTTATGTAATTGAAAGTGACTAGATATCTAGAAAGAGACATGTTTGAAACAAACCAGACCTAGATGGATTTCTACCACATTACAAATTTTGGTTGATGGAAAAAAAATTGGCAGTTGCAAGAATGCAGGGATCTCAATTTGCTGCGGACCCGCAGAATTCCGTGGTTTTTGCCTTTTTGGAGGTTCCGGGATCGATCGCTTCCGTGAATCGGTGGTCTTCCATAATTTTTTTTTTTGTATTTGTTTTTCTCAGATTCTTCCTTTTTAAATGTTTGAGACATATAATATGAGAAATTGATAGTCTTGTGTAATTGTACTACACTCTAATATTTTGCTGCTCGGCGTATGCCACGAAAAGTTCAGTGGTTTTCAAGATTTTAAGTTGAGATCCCTGAGAATGTTTTTTTCTTCTATTTTAATTCAGGTATAAATTAAAGAGATCCTTTTTCTAAGAATTCTCCTCACTTGAATAGCATACATACATATCCCACATATTCATAGCTCCTTTTCATACTGCACATAAGTTTTGAAAAAAATTGTGTAAATTACAGTCAGAAAATATAATAAAGAATTTTTCAAATTTATTGAAATAAGACTTATCAATCTTTTTATTTATAATTTTTCAAATTTATTTAAATAAGACTTTATCAATCTCTTTATTTATAAGGCTTTTATGGGCTATAGCACATTTTTACTTATCATTTATTTCATTTAAAATACTTAAGTATGCTTCTACTTATTTTTTACTGTGTTTTCAAAGTTTTAGAGAAGATAACGAAAATAATTGCAAAACAAATGAAAATTATAACATTGTTTGTTTTAGGTATTTGATTGGCGGATCACCAGAGTATGATGAGCCTCATGAAGAATCTATGATATCTACTGAAGACAGTGATGTGGCTGCAGAGAAACAGAGAATCAATTCTTGCCCAGCCTCTGTACTGTCATCGAAAGGTAGGAGTGTATTTGAAACTCTGTGATTGTTACTGATACATTAGATTGTTGTGTATTTAGTATCATGTTCAGTCATCTAGAGATCTGTTCAAAGTAGTTTGTGCGGGGAATTGCATGCATACAACCTTTTGAACCATTAAAACTAGACTCCATTCTCATTTGTCCCTGTAATCAAGATCCAGCTGATTTTATCTGGGGACAAGAAATACTAGGATACGGTCATTTATAACCTCAAATGTTTCGCAAGATATTTAAGGTAAGCTCTGAGAAATGCCCTGTCTCTGTGCAGTTTGTGGTGTTTTCCAGGTGGTATTAAGGATAAATCTGTGCCTCTTCAAGCATGGGACGAGACAGGTTTGTTTTCTGCCTTGTTTTCAAAACTCTTCTCACAGGTGTGCTGGATTACTGGCATCTTTTTATATTACCCAAGTTATTGTTTCCGCAATTCCCTATCCAAGTCGGCAGAGCATGTAACAATGGTTTGAGCTTAAAATTAACATGTAACAGCTTGACTGCAATATAGACTCTACAAAAAATCTGAGTGCTCAGTTCATATCCATTTTTTTTTCTTCTCTTGGAGGATATTTAGAAATCATGATTAGATATCCTAGTTTATAGCCATATCTCTAATAATTTTGCATATTTCTCTGTATTTCTTTTGAAATGAAATCTCAGATCAGATGTATTAGAAAATGTTAAAAGTTTATCATTGTGCTAAAAAGGCTTGGATTAAGGATTTCCAAAAGATTTGTATCTGTTTGTCTCCACCAGATTTTTGTTTTATTTCTATTTTTCAGTTCACAAATTGATTTTCAACCATTATTTTTCGTGGCACATTAATTTTTTTTCCTTCAATCTGCACTCACATTCAGGTAAACAAATAAACAAACAAGTGGGAAAAAAGGGACAGAAATATTTTAATGGGCCAACATAAATTTCCTCATTTGAGAAGATTTTGAACTTTTTTTTTCATATGAAACTGTTGTAAATTTGGGCCATGTTTTGGTTCACCCCGCTTTTTTTTTTTTTTTTTTAAATTATTGGTACTTGCAAATGACAAAAACAAATTGAATCAAAGGGAAAGCTTTGGTGGATCACATTATCTATGATAATTTTAAAAGAGATGGTGAGGGAATTGAAAAATCAGGTCAAGGACTCTAAATGCCTGGCCTTCGAGTTTTCTATGTAAACAAGGTTGTCTCTTGTGATAAGACTTCTTTCTCAGGAATATTAACGTAGAAGATGGAATATAGTAACTTTCATCTTACTTTCCTTCCCAACAAAATGAATTCAGAAAAAAATTAGTTTAGTAAGTAGTATCTTCATCATAAAAACACAAGACTCTTAATAATGAAGCATGATGACCAGCTTGTCTATCCTTTCAAATTTTTATTAAATGATAAAATGTCTTTAGTTTTAGCCAAATCTGCATATATTTTAAGTTTCAGGAAGTAAATCTTTTTATACTGATATGCAATAAGATTTCTGACCAATGTCTGATCATTTGCACATCGTAATCATCAATCAATTAGTTGAGAAAACTAGTTCAAAGCAGTTAAAAATGGCTGAACACATTGATGTCTCATGTGTTACTCATCTGCCACTGAGATGAAGCTCTTGGAGTAAAAAATTAGAAATTTTCATCGCAATCAAAGGTCGAAAGGTGCAGATACTTTTTGTTTCCTCTGCCAAGAAAACAGGTGTAAGGTGATACCTTAAAAATTGTAATTGTTTTGGTTTGACTTATTTGTAAAAAGTTCTGGTCCATAGCATGCACATCCCTTTTGAATATTATCTGCTACATCAACAAAATGTTACATCTGTGTATAAATTGACTATTTATCCTTAAAAGTTATACATGAATATTATATCTAATTCACTTGTGGTAAATGAAAATTCTGTTGGCTAAAACTCAGACTATGCTTACTATAGTTGAATGTTGAGATAATATCTAGTGTAGATCTACCCTTTTTAATACATTTTTATAATTATCACAGTGAGAAACGAATTTTTGATTATTTTATGTTTACCTCAAAGTTAGGTCTGTGTAAGGTCATCATTTTATATGCACATTGATCTTGATGCTATTTAAAATATAGAAATTTGCTTAAGATCTTTATTTTTTAAAGTAATAGATATCAAAATCAGATGACTTTTCTTTTAACAATTAATGCAAACTATTTCATAGGGAAGTCACAACATAAATGCAATGTTTTTCTTTTAACTTTTTACTGAAAAAAAAAATAGAACAAAACAAATAGCCAATTAAAATAAGACAGAAAAGAAAAAGGGCTCAGATATTTTGTGGTTGAAAATTTGTGTTTTTTAGGTCTTGTCAGAGAGGCTGCATATGAAAAGCTCAAATTTTGGCTCCAAACCCAAGCTTGCTCAGTGCAGTGCGGTTGGAGACTCATCTTTGTACTTATTCTTTTTGTAATTATAATTATTGAAATTATTATTATAACACCATTGCGGATGTATTAGTTCCACATTGTCGACAGTTGTCCTCAATGATATGAATATTATATCCAATGTCTTACATGACTCTTTCAGTTGAACTTTGTGAAAAAGGTTTATCACATTTTGCGAATTATACAGACATCATTATGTATGATATATCAGTGTCCCAAACGGCACATTTACTGAAACTGTATAAATATGGTAAAGATGTTTGCTTCTTACTTTTCTTATTTTTTTTCCCTCCATCAACATCAAGCTAAATTTCAGTATTGTCCTATGTGTTACAGTTATGTTTTTTTTAATTGTTGTTTTCATGATTATTGATTACTTTTGCTCTTCCCCTTCTTTTCGTTCTTCTTTTTTTTCTTCTTCACCATCCCTATTCCACCTCCTTCTTCTTCTCCTTCTTCTCCTTCTCCTAGTCTTATTATTATTATTATTATTATTATTATTATTATTATTATTATTATTATTACTGTTATTATTATTATTATTATTATTATTATTATTATTATTATTATTATTATTATTATTATTATTATTATTATTATTATTATCAACATCTCTACTACTTTTATCCTTATTAAGTTAACATCCTTATTATCATATTATTATATGCGGGTATACTCATTATGTTATTATAACAAATGCGAATGTACTGGCTTCATTTTTTGGTATTTTCTGTTGATATTATTTCCAATGACTTACATGACTGTTTCAAATTAATAATTTTTTCAATTGTGAAACGGTCCTGATTTTGATAAAGTCACAAAAAATATATTGTATAAATCTTTTTCGTTTACAAAGATGTCTATAGACTACTATTTTTTCGAGTTTTTACTATTATTATTATTTTATAATACAGCAAGTAATAAAAAAAAAACTGAAAGCACCTTGTCCCAGCCACATTGTTATAAAAGTGTATAGTAGTGGGTGGGAAGTCTTTTTAGAGGATAAAGAACCCTCTGATAGGCTCTGAAGCTGTCAAAGGTGGAAAGGAACATAAATATTGTTCTGTAACATCTTTCACCTAAAGAAATTATGTTACTCTATTTTTAATATGTTAAAGGTGAAAGAAATAAACCACTTTGCTTTTGGTCTTTGATTTGATCTATTTATTGAATAACTTTGCTTTTGCATTTAGCTTTAAGAATTTTCTTGTTCAATATAAACAGGGCTTTTAATGGCTTATTTTTGCTTCATTTTTCTAAGATTGTTTATTGAGGTATTGTTCTACTTAACATTTGCTGTGGGTAAGGCTGTGAAGTTTATCCTAATATATTAATTTGTAAATATTCCCCATACCTATTCAACATTAAATTTGGAACACCTAGCCTTCAACAGTTCAGTATTCAACCAAACTGACCCCTCATAAACTCCATTTCCAACAGTTCAGCGCCTGACCCTCAATTTATAAAGTAAAATCTAAAATATCCATAATCATGTAACTGTTCAATGTGAAAATGTAATGAGTTTTAAACTATGCTTTTTAAATCAATAACAATGTTTAATGTTTTACTTATAGCAACTATTTAGTTTTTAAATGTTGAAACAAATGTAGTAGAAACTGTTAAATGAGAGCTTAAATTTGCAGCAACAGTAACAAAAGTTTTGTAGATTTTTTTTTCATTCTCTCCTAGGCTTTTGATAAAAAAACAAAAAAACAAAACACACACCTTTTTTTCTCTGTTCAAAGCAATTAGGTCCCTGGTTTAAGTCAACACAAATTTTCATGCCTTTATTGACTCACAAGACAATGAGAAAAGTCATTCCCTTATGTACAGCAATGCAAAAAAAAATCAATTTTGTTATTTCATCAAACTAGTAAGATTCAAGCTAAACCAGCTCATACTTAGTTATTCCCAATTTGGATTTTCTTACTTTAGTATTAAATATATTGAAGCGGGCAATAGTTCTTGAAGCCTGAAAATAATTTTGTCAGTTACAGCATTGAATGTGTAAAGCATTATATGCAATCATTTACTACAGTGCTCACAAACATACCCTCAAGGAAAATCTCTGGGCCTGCCAGCAAACCCTCAGGCAGGAGTAGACTAGCCTAGCTGAGTGAGAGAAATGTTTTCACTTTAATTTATGTTTAAATGTGTTAATCAGATCATTCAAAAGAGAAATTTTATGAACTGATTCGAAAGTAAAACAGGTTATCTTTTGCGGAATAGTGTGACCTGAATTGTGTTATGTTTGCTTTGTGTGTTTCAAAGCTTTGCAAGTGTTATTATTGTTGGGTTTCATTTGAAAACTTTTTTTTGTCCTTTTGAAGATATACAAGCATATTCACTTTCTACGAACTGGTATAAGTTTCAAGAAAATTTCAAGGATCATGAAGTTGTAGGCTTGTGCCAATTCATTTTATTTTACCTCAGAATGATGTATAATAATCAGTAACAATGTCATGACCTTTTGGGGTTTTTTTTATTTTTCTCATGAAGATTCCACAGATTCCCTTCTTCTAGTCAACCTTTATAAGCGCTACGGCAGTTTTGTTGCTGTTGATCACACTTGTGTTGGAGTCCCAGACCAGGAATGTTTTGGTTTGTTGGGTCAAAATGGTGCGGGCAAGACAACCACCTTCAAGATGTTGACTGGAGATGTGATGGTCACAGGTGGAAATGCTTACCTTAAGGGCTACGATGTGCGCAACGATATAAAACAGGTGAAAAATCCAAAGATTAAAAACTTTATTTTCTTCTTTCTTTTTTTATGATGATCTTGAAGCATTCGTCAGCAAGGTGGGAGTGTAGGCTGATTTACAATGCTGTGCATCAACATTGGAAAATTTCAACATCCATCTCGAATGAATGTAAACCATTAAAATCAAATCTGGTGCTTTCACTGTGCCTTTTTTTCCCCCTTTACAGCAGCACATTCAGAGAGAATGGATATGGGTGTACGTGGAAGAATGACAAAAATTTTATTAGTCACACCTAGATTGCCTTTTTAAAACAAATTAATTATACTTGTGATATGGGAAAGAATTTAACCTCTACTTTTAGCAGATAAATCTATAATGCTTTGTATTTTAACAAGGCACATGAAAAAAAAGAATTAATGTGATTCTTCTTTTGCTAACGAATTTCGAAAAATAGTGAAATAAAAAAACTGCTTAAAATATGATTTCATATAGAGCTGAATATTTATGTATTTTTTGTCTCAATCTAAGCAAAGCTTTTGAACACATTTGTCCTTCATTGATCTCAATCATTGCACCAGAGAGTCTTTTTTAAATATGTTAAAAAAATATACAAATTTTTTACATCAGACACTTTAGGAGTGACTGCAAGATGTATATTTACTCTTTCTTTACCTTTAAGGTATCCGACAATAGGAGGAGGCTGCCTGCTGCAAAAGTCTTTTCTACATTTTTTAATCATAAAAAAAATTTTTGACTTGCTAAATAATCAGAAACATTGGTTGCTAAATTCTGTTTTGGAGATACTAGTAAATGATCATAGTACAACCTCAGCTTAACATGTAAACAGACATTTTTATGTCAAGGTGTGCTTTTTGATCCTTTAATCAACCAGGTCCAAGCAAATATGGGATACTGCCCTCAATTTGACGCCCTCATTGACCAGATGACTGGCAGGGAAACCCTGACCATGTATGCTCGACTACGTGGTGTTCCTGAGGAAAGTATCCCAGCTGTCGTGAACTCCTTGATTGATATCCTCATGCTTAGACCTCATGCTGACAAGCTAGCAGGACAGTACAGGTGAACTTGGAGATAAAGATACAATAGAATAATGAAAGCTTTCAATACCTATAAACCAATATAGATGGTCACTGTCTACCTCAGTCACTGCTTTGATAATATTGTAATATTATGAGGAAAATCAACCTATAAAGGTGTCAGATGAATTTAGCTAAATTTGGCTTACTAATATAATCGCTGAGCAGCAGTCTTTTTGTTTATTAGGGATCAATCAGCTGCTTCCAATAAGCAATACTTTGAGGAATAGATGTAAACAGTCAATTGATTGTTCTTTAGCTCGAGCTTTTAGCTTTACACCCCTAGCTCTGGTGTCATGCTGCAGACTTTGTTTTTTAAGTTTTTCGTTCATCCTTATACCGTGAGTAGTGTCGCAGCTTTTCATTTTTAGATTTTAGCAAAGTACCTTCGCAATGTGATCTATCAGAAAATCATATAACTTATATGCTTACTGAATTTTTAAAAGCTAAAAAAAAAACAACTGGACCTTCAGTATTAATTATAGACGTGGACTGCAGTTTAGTGATAAGCCTTTATGGTGTTTAGTATTATTGATTTTATTATTCTAGGAAGGTTTATAGTTTTTGCAAAATGCAAGAATTACAAGCACATCTTAGGTTGTGTGCTATATGAATTTCCTTATTCTTTGAAAATTGTTCTCACAACGTTTTTTAAGAAATTGGAAGGGTCCCTTTTTAACAGAATGATTTTTTTTAATCATATAAAATCACAAAATTTGCTGCGTAACTCACTGAAAAAAAAATGCAAATTATGCAACCAAAAAGTGAAAATTATGCAATATTTGCAAAATAAATCTTTTAGTTATTCAAAAACCATTTGTAACATTATAATTCATTTACACACAGGTAGGTATAAAACATTTTTCAAAGTTTTAGGATTATTCAAATTCTGATACAATGACCTGACATTCACATCTTTACCTTGTTATATCATGTATGATCATACACCTGTTCTTTGTAGAAAGGAAGAATTCTTTATGATAAGTAATTAAATATAGAATAGAGAAAAAGAGAACAAGCGATACAATGTGAGAGGAATAAAGTGATAGAGAGAGGGAGGGAAAGTTAGAGAAGAGGATTTTGGAAGAATGATTTCCCTCTTTTCCCCCGTCTCTGTTTCTTTCTTCCTGCTTTGCTCTATGCATTTTTATTTCTCTTTATCTCCCTGTCTGTCATTGTCTCCTTCTGCATCTTTTTCTTTTCTTTACCCTTCCCCTTCATCGCTCTCTCTGTATCCATCCATCTTTCAGTCTTTCTTGTCCTCTAATTGCATCTCACCCCCTCCCTCCCTTTTTACTCTCTTTTTTGACCCCTCTCCTTTCTCTGAAGTTTCTGTTTTCCCCTCCAATTCTCTCTCTCCTAACCTCCTTCCGTCCCTTTTTTTTAATGAAACGGAAGAGGGAACGACAGAGGGAGTGAAAAAAACAAGAGTTAGCAGCGACAAAGGGCAGAATAAAAAGAGAGAAAGTCAAATATAGAGACTAGAAAAAAAAAAAAGACAGGGAGGAATGGAGATAACGATAAATCACAATGAATTAAGTATGGCTCAGCCCAAAGAATTAAAATTTTATTTAATTTTCTCGTGTTATGCTACCTGTATGATCTAAGTAAGTGAACACGCTAGTGTCAGGCTTTAATTTTTCTGCCTCCCACCCCCTCCTTTTTTTTTCCACGCGTGTGCACACACATACAGGCCCATTATCCTATTGTAGACACTGTACAACAGTACTTTTTTATTTGTCACATTGTTTTTTTTTTTACTATTATCAAACACTAAACGGAAACAAGATTATCACAAGTAAACACAGGGCTCGTCACAAAGGACAGATTTCAATTCGTTTGAAAGTGTAACCAAGGCATGAGGCGCCTAAAATAAGAATGTCAATCAGAGAGTGATTTCCTGTATGGTACCACCATTACATGAGAATGGAAAGCACTTGACACCTGATTGGTCAGCGATAAGTGCATTTAGTTCACTAAATAACGTTTTTTTTACAAACTTATCTATGGAAACGTGAAATAATGTGGCATTATGGGGGAAAGTGCAAGTTGTTCAACCACATTGCAGCAAACACTAAATTACGCAGCTGCATTGCCGTTGCACTGATCATGTTTCTCTGTGTGACCAGATATAAAGGAGCGGTGTCTATCCCAGCCTCAATGCCATGCTGTTTGGCATTATATTTGGAATATTCAGTATAGTTGAGGCACATTGATTGTTTAAAAAATCGTTAAAACAAAATTCGTTTGGAAATAGAAATCCTAAGGCTTTAATTTTTTTTTTCACTCTTTTTAAAGTTCGAAAATTTTCAGAAACTTATTATGTCCAAATGCCACCTTGTCGCTAACTCACCTTATTATACCATATTTTGTTTGATGCATCCCAAAGCCATAAAAAATCAGATGGCATGTATGTTTGAGGCTCAGATTTGTCAATAAATCATTTCATAGTGCCTTAAACGTAATTGAGAGACTATTGATTAACGTTTTGATAAGCAATTATCTATTTCAAGAAGGATCAAATGTTGTCCATTAAAAAATTTTTCGGTCAATTTTTAGATGCTAATGTGGAGCCAGATATATTGACAATGATTGAAACAAAGCTTTAAATACAATTATAACTAATGAACTATGTCAAGACAGTATCAGAGTCGTACAAGATTGTTTTTAGTCCCCAAAGTTTTGGTACACCCTGCAGGACTGGTGATTCATTACCATTCTGTGCATTGCTCCTGCCAGTGGGGTATGCCTGGCAAGAGACTAAACAGCTGCATTGGCTTGACTTTCAAACAGCCCAATACCCTTTAATCTTTTTATTTTTTGAGAAAGGTTAGAATGCAGCACATTTTCTTCCTTTAATATAAAAAAGATGGTCAGCCATGTTGAACAATTTCAACCTAAATATTAGAGAGATTTGTTATTCTGGTCTTGTTTGCCTTGAGTCTTTGAAAAAGTTTTATTCAATTTTTTGTTTTATTTTATTTTTTTTTTGCTGTGCAAATGTTCTTATGAGGATTTCATTAGGTACTGTTTTTGCTTTTAGCCTCTTGTATCAAACTTTTTTTCATCAAAACAATGACAGCAGAGGATAAATATTTCAATTATCTTGTTTTTTACTTATATAGTGGAGGCAACAAGCGCAAGCTGAGCACAGCCATGGCACTAGTTGGAGACCCACCCTTTATTATGCTGGATGAACCTTCCTCTGGTATGGATCCAAAAGCTCGTCGACAGCTGTGGAATGTTCTCTCTCAAGTCCGAGCATCAGGCCGTACACTGGTTCTCACCTCACACAGGTAGGTGTATCGGGAAGCAGAAGATTAACCAGCCTGAGAGAGTAAACTATTTTTATTCAGTTTAAATTTTAAATTCTTTATTACATCTGGCTGAGCGTAAAATATTTTTAGTAATAGGTAGCTGTGATGAGCCATGATATGTACACCATTAATAGTTTGAAAAAAAAAATTTTGTCTTAATTTTTCTGAAGGGCATTATGTTACAATAGCAGGCATGAAAAAAAATATATATTCTTACAATTATTTACCCACAGCATGATTCTTATTTCTCTCAAGTGAGAGTGAGATTAGACAAAATTTGTCCCATAAGAAATTCGTGTTTGCATGCAAAAGGATATCATTTAGAAAAACAATATGTGTAGCAACGCCATGAAATGAGACATTTTGTGGTAGAGAAATTTTCGGGGGAATGTAATTTTCCTAAAGGAAGCTTGTAATTTCTGCTTTTCATACAGCTCTTATTTCTCACTTCCATGCTGTTTAAGAAGTAACAGCACTTCAACTAGCGAGTATTTCAAGCCTTCTTGAGAAAAATGGTATTTTCCCAAGTAGTCATCTGCTGCAAAACCTCTCATTTTGTAGTGTCGTTACACATATGTGTATTTAAGGAAACACTTAGCACTTACCTAATTTTTTATAAGTATGTGAGTATTCAATAATTTCGAATATATAGAGAATCTGATTTTGCAGACTTATGCTAATTAGTTGGAAGTCATGAGCTCTACTGTAAATTGAAGTTGAAGCAACAGCATCTGCAAGAATGCACTTTGATGTGAAATTTGAAGTAAAAAATAAAGTGTGCAAAAAGAAAACATTTACAACAAAATAATTTAGATATTTGAAATGATTCTGATTTTTTAACAACACTCAGGACTTCCAACCAAGTGACATGACTAAAATTGTATTCCCTCAACTGAAAAAAAAAAACAGCACAAAAACTATTGTTGTGTTAAATACCAATTGAATTCACAGTTGTGGTGTTAGGATGCGTACATATAAAAGCAGGTTGTGTCCTGTAAATTTTAAGGTAAATAACCCATTTGAGAATAAACTATATAATAAACTATTAAGGATTATTGCATGCATTAGGAGCGAAAATGCTTTGAATTTTCACATAATATGCTCCAGATAACTGGTGATATACAAACAAATCTAAGCATAGATGAGTCAAGATATCTACTCATTTTTGCTCTCAGATGTTTAACTCTTTGAAATCTTAGTTACCAAACCAGTTGGGTAGTTTAATGACGCCCTTAGCCTTTTCATAATATGTGACTGATATGGCTGTTTTCATCTGCAATTTTTTAAATACTTTTCAGAGGCGTATTTCTTTCTAAGATATGACATTTTTTTGCTTTCTCATTCTGGCGGTTAAAAATGTTTTCTTACTGATCATTGTTGATCTCTAAAACATTTTATCATAGTTTTGTCAACTTCAAAAAAAAAAAAAAAAGGTCATGGTCTTTGATAAAGTATAAAGTATTTGCATGTGAATTCCATAAAGCTATTCATGTTCTGTACACCTAAATACATATATAATTTGACCTTATAGATTTAGCATAGAATGTTGGTAATTTTTTTTTTTTACAGAAATATATAGCTTTCCATGGTTTAGCTATGCATTTATGGCAACACTTTAATTTATATAATTTGCTACTCATTCAGTTTTTGAACTTTTAAGTTTTGGCATGGAATGGTGGTGGTTTTTTTTTCTTATAATCTAGAACCAATAGGCTTTGTATGGTTGTGTTAGCATATGTGGTTGTGGCAATGTGATCATACCTACTCCCGCAGCCATTAGTCTACATTGTTAATAAAATAAATGGTAGCGCAGTTCCCTGAGGGGTCCCCTGTGTTGGAAGAGATTGAACTGGATTTGTGGGTGTTGTTATTATTATTATTATTATTATTATTGTGATTTAAGGTGACGTATTGAGCTTATTGGGTTGGAAATTGTGATTCATTTTTCTTGTATTTTTGTTTCTATTTATATCTCCTAATTTAGTTTTATCTTTTAGCTTTTTTTTTTTATCCTTTGCATACGATTCTCTGTGTGTTGTTTCTAGTTCTTTTTTTTTTGTATGTGATAAAGATGTAAAGCAAAAAAGCTCATATGTGTTGTGTATTGTTTTGTTAATTCTAGATCTGCACTTTATCTATTTTTTTTTACAACTATACTTCTTAACTACCTGATATCAAAGTTTCCAAAATGTATTTCTTCACTTACAGTATGGAGGAATGTGATGCTCTATGTACTCGCATTGCCATCATGGTGAATGGGAAGTTTGTGTGTCTGGGAAGTCCCCAACATCTAAAAAACAAATTTGGTCAGGGCTACACACTCATTGTGCAAATGGGTGCACTGGCAGATGGTTCAACAGCTCCTAACCAGCCAGTCATAGACTTTATTGCACAGAACTTCCCAGGTGCCAAGGTAAGGAAAAGGAAAATATTGAGAATATTTATTTAGTGTACAAAATTCAGTGCATCAACTTCATGGCAAAGGAGCTTGTATTAGGTAGTCTATTCATGCCATTTTGTGCGACTGAGCAGTAGAACAATGTTTTCACTTGATCTGTGCATTAAGACCGGAACAGATTGTTAACGGTACTCCTGCTTAGGCAGTTACCAACAGGTAGGGCCGAAAACTGTAACCTTGCCACAGCCAGTTAGCTTCTGGATTGGGCAAGTGGCAGAGCAGATTACCTGTGTTTGTGCTTTGAGTAATGAAGTTTGCAACAAAGTGTTTAGATAGACTTTTCTTGCCAAAACAATTTATAATTAACGTTTATTTTTACAACCTAACTTAAGAGTCAGTTTGTTCAAAGAAACTATGTAACTGTACAGAAACAATTAAATACCGGCAGGTTCATTATAACTACGCTCAGAGATTCAGGAGGGATAATACAGTGAAACAGTTGAGGAGAAAGAAGAAAATCAGACCAAATAGCAAGTTCTGCCCTCAAGACTTATCAGGCGCTAGCTTTTTCTTTGTCTCTAACAATCTAGGAGACGTCAAGTTAAAAAAAAAATTCGTTCAACTATGCTATCCTACCATTGGTCAGTACAAGTGGCAGCGCATCAGAAATCAGTAACAACAAAGGCAGAGGCCTCATACCCTACACATACCACGCTCTCTTTCTTTACATCTCAGTAAACTCCTCCCTTTCTTACTCGACTTTACAGTATGACAAGGCTGTGATTGACCTGTAACAAGATTAATTTGATCTAATGCCTAGTTCTTTTACTTCCTCTCTGCTGTTTGTAACAACCAAATGCGAAGGAAACAGGTTTCCCATGTGTCATTAACTTTAAGTACCCATCTCGTTACATGCAACTGACAAACGTGCCTAAATTGCAATTTGTTTTTCACACCTCAGGGGCTCTGGATCTCCTCCCAATAGTTCAAAGAGGGGGAAATGTCACCTTTTCATTGGTTGATATTCTTAGAAAAAATACAAAGTATATGAGATGGGGCCTTCACAAGGTACTGACGGTTCAAATAGTCTTTCCAGTGAACCCCTAAATGTAGCACCCAGCTCAGAGCCTCAACACCTACATTTAAGGACATTGCAGAGGCCAGGTATCATCATGGCAAACCCTAAAATTAGGTGCTGCTCAGGAGTAGGGTTAAATCAATTGAGCAATGAAAAAACTTAATTCTTGCAGATTTGTATTGGTGTGCAATACATGGTGATAAAGAAATAAATGGCAGCCTCTTCCTGCTTCTTAAAATGTTCTTAATGCTAATTTTGCAACAATAAGCTGACTGACAGCACAGAAGAAATTCACTCAGTTTATTCTTAGACCATGCACATGAATCTGAGTGCTGACAGACACTGCTTTGAAAATGTAGTGTGAAATATGTTTTATTGGATATACGTTTTGATGAGGTGGCATTGTTTTTCTTATGAGGAATTGTAAAAAGTTTCAAAAAATAGTTTTTGATGGATATCATGGAATGAACTTTATGTCAACATGATTGACACTTTTTGTGTACTGTTTTATGCTCTCAATAGACAAGAATGACTTTCATCAAGTTATTACTCCTTCTTGGGGGACTCACTTTGTCTCCATATGATAAGATGAATTAAAAGTTGCAGTTGTTTGCTTTGTTATCATTTGATTTTGAATTGTAAGTATTCAGAGCAAATTTTGTTATGGAATATACTAATTCAATGAAAGTTTGTTTGCCTTATTAACTGGACAGTCTATTGCTCATTGGAATCCACACATTTCTTTTTTCCCTTCAGGTTTTTGATGACCACCAGGGCTACATCCACTTCCAGGTTCCAGATGCAGGTGTAAAACTTGCCCAGGTCTTCTCCCTCATGGAGTCATCTAAAGCCAACCTGAATGTCCAGGATTACTCTGTGCACCAGACAACATTGGAGCAGGTCTTCCTGACCTTTACCCGAAGCCAGGTTCCACCAAAAGAGGATAAGTCCAGAAGCTGCATGACCAAAACATGTTGTTGGTTTTGCATAAAGGCTGGTCTCTACAAATAAAAACATTCCCTGTAGTATGGTGCACTGTAATACACTACTAATCACCTTTGTTTTTGGGTTAATTTTCTATTTGTCAGAAAAAAAGGGTAGTAGTATTGGTGTAAGTGAAGGGGGATGTGGCAAAATCAATGTTTTTGAAAAGTGAAGTTTGACTTTTTAACCACAAAGCAGTGTCACCATATGAGTATAATCATTTTATCATGAAAAACATCATGAAAATCCACTTGCTAGTTTTGTGTGTTAGTTGAAACTACAAGAGTACCTGTTTGTTCAGTTGTATCATAAATGGCAAAAAGGAAAAAAAATAAAAGTAGCCGGGATTCTGGAACAGAGTTTAGGGTACTGTTATTTGAAGTAGGCAAAGCTGTGAGCTCTAAAAGTTGCTTATTTCTGTTTCAAAAGAGATAAAAGTAAAAATCACTTCGACTGTTTACATTGTGACTACTATTCCCGTGGTTCTTAAACATATTTCTGGTGCTTAGTCTAATGTCTAATGTTGGAAATTTTTGACTCATCCAGTGTATTTCAAACAAATGTTCTTAATTCAGCGGAAATGCATTTTATTCAAGCATAAGTCTCACAGCTATGTCCACAACCTAGTATCTAAATCTTTGATAAGAATACCTTGTATTTTCTGTTTTCTTTTTTTCCCCACATGAATTGTCGCTTTAAAATGAATCACTTCTTTCAATTTTTTACATCTTATAATTTGATTATGTGCACGTTGTGAGGCATGTCCAATCAGTGAACCTACCTTATCTTGTAATTAAAGCCTTCATAATGCACATCTTATAAATGTAAATACAATTGTTTGTATGAAAAGCATCATTAGAAGAGAAACATGAAACTTAAGATATTGTGTGGTTGTTTAATGTACAAAATTATCTTGATCTGTAGTTGAGTTCTGTTTTGCATGTGGAGATTTGGAATACCTTAAATGACCTACACTATCAAGCCTTTGGGGATGCGGTAAGCTTGTGATCAGGTTTTACAAACTTTGATATATGTATCAAAGTCATCAACTGCCTGTCATGATGTTCTGTGAGTAATTGATTTTCTCCTTTGGAAAAGAATATCGGAGATCAGTCTGAAAATAATGCCTATTTCAACATTTCTTTCAGCAAAGCCGTAGGAAAAAAATGGATATGGTTTTTTATTTTGCTACTATTTATTTTGAATACTGCCATAAACACTTAAAAGTTATGTGAAATCATTTTGCTCATATCATAGCCCTACAAGATATTATGCACTATTTGTCACTGAAGTAGAAAGGAGGGTTCAAATTCATAGATAGCTGGCATCTTGTCCAAAGAAGGCACATATCGTCTCTATAATGATAAAATATGTTGATATTTAGGTTAAGTTATTTTCCTTACAGAGTCTCACTCATGAGAAGTGCACAAACTTATCCGAGTTATCAGAATAGATACTGAAATTTTAGTTGTTTTAAAATTGTACTGAAAGGAGGAATTTTTCATTTGGAACATCAAGCTCATTAGGACTGGAGAGAAATAGAGCTTTGTAAGACAGTGAAAATTTTACAATATGGATATTTCAGTTGAAAATTATTTATTATATTTATGAAAGGTTGTTCGATATGTTATGATGTGCGCATCTCCCAGCATGCTCATCATGCTTAGTTTAACTGGCCATAATTGTTTTTTACTTGTGCTCAGATCTGTGTTGATTTGATCACTGCAAAATGGATTAAACTCTTTGTAAACGAGATGCAGTATGAGATGTATTTTCAAATACATCCATTTATTCGCAAGACTTTTGAAGACATTGAAGTGAAGCATATTAATAACAGCTCTTTTCACATCATCATGACTAACTTTGATTAAATTTAGCTGATACTGGAAAGCAGGCTGGAGATCAATGCAAGTTTTCTACATGTAGCATACAATGAAAATGTTGCTATAATGGATTTATTAAGTTCTGTTTTTGCTTTTAGCTTCCAATATCAAATTTTACAACACCCTTTAAAAAAAATAGAAAAATCTGTGAAGCCCTACTGGTATTGAAATGTATGCATGGCTTGCTGCAATAATATTCTGAGCATCTTACTCAGGTTACTATAAAGGAAGAATTTTTTTTTATTTATATATACTTAAAGGAGCTACAATATGACTAAAAGATATTTTTGAACATTTAAACTTAAACACTTTTAACTTATCTTGTATCATAGTGATTTTCCTGTAGATCTCAGCTGTGCTGTAGGGAGTTCATATGTTTGATACTCACCGAAATTCTCTTGAAGTTGAACTTTTTTATTTAATTTATATCATTTAAATTCTTTAAATTGTTCAGTGTATTCAAAGTAGTGTTTTATTGCAGTGTCTCATACATTTCTTTTGATGACTGTCAAATGTCTACTATTTCTTAATTATTATCCAATGTGAATGTTTTAATTTGACTGGTATGTGTTGATCTCTGCCATCTACGAGCCATTGGTTTTTCCTCCATATAAGCATATGTTACTCATCAACCACAAATTTGAAGTTTAACAGTTTTCACAAATGGTAAAAGAGTATTTCATTGCTTCACCTTCCTATTTTTTCCTAAAGAAAATGTAAAGAACATGTCAATTTTTTTTTTTCATTATTTAAACCAAGGAATATCCTGTAAAAAAAATTTTCAATAGAGAAAATTTGTGTCCCATGGCATCTTTGTGAAGCATTGTTTTCTGAAGTGTTAACGTCTCAGGATTAATTTATATTTACAAATAATACTAAGCTGTTCATGTTCACATTCTTTGTGTATTTTTCTCAATATCTGGAATTAAGTTTTGTGTTCTTTGTTCCGTTTGTTTTGTGATTAAAAGAAGAAAAAAAAGAGGCCAGTCTTTTAAGATCGCCATTATTATTACATTGCTTGGCTTCAGTATATTATCTTTTTTTTTTATTTGTGTGTGTACTATTAGAATCATTGCCACAATCATCATCACCATTATCCTTGTTCTTATTATTAGCACTGGTAGTGGTAGTTTTTTCCTTGATATAGCCTGTCCAGGGCATGCTAATCTTAGAATTTTTTGCATAACAAACTTAAACCCCTGATTTATTGTTTTATTATTTTTATTATTATGTATATCGATAAAAAGATTGTTGTTTCTTATGTTATCTTCACCGATGTGCATGTTAGTTATATATCTTTACTGTAATTGTGGTTAATTTTTGTACTTTTGTAATGTACATACAATTGTATTGTTAACTTATTTTTAGTGTGAAACATTCAGTTATAATTTCTCACTTTAAGGGTTTCCTCTTTAATTTTTTTCCTACTGTTATCTGTATTAAGAAATACAAAGGCATGCAGATTGACTCTGGTCAGCCGGTGTGGATATAACAGAAAGCTTAAGATAGGTGTGCTAATGAAAACAGCCTTTTGAAATACTTTTATGTGTGGATATGGTAAAGAAGTCAACTTTGCATCACCATTCAGTTTGATATTTTGTCAAATCTAGCAGCACGCTCTTCTATAATTATTTTTTTTTTAATTTATTTTTGCAAATCAAGCTGAACAATTAAAAAAATATATAAGCATTGTTTCACGCAAACATAATTACAACTGCTAGATCGTACTTTATGTGCTCTTATCTATACATCTTTTAACATAAAACAAAAATTTACACAAATCCAAAATGAAAGCGATATATTTATATATAAGCTTACATAGGTCATTGTTCATAGATATGTGTTTCATAAAAAGGAACTAAAATGTTTTTTTTACAGTTCGTACGTATGCTAATTAAAAAAATAAGTGCACATTACAAGTGATTTCATGTCACTCGCTGGCAAATAGCCTATTATCTATCATTCCAAATGTTATAAACGGGACTAGTCCTTTTGTTACTTTCTGCCTTTGCCATGAAAAACGGATACCTGACATGTTCAGAGACATTTAAACTCAAGATATCATGTAGTCATGTTCTTTGTATTGTTGATTTTTTTCTAATGGCAGGATATGAAAATATTCTCAAGATATAGCATATTGAGAGTTGGATCATTTGCAAAATTGTGTAAGTTGAACAAATAAAAAATTGCTAAATATTTTCTTTTAATGTCCGTTTTTATCAAATTGAGTCTTTTTCATTTTTGTTAGATTGTTTGTTGTTTTTCTTTTTTTTTTTTTGGCTTCACAACATTCCACTTTTTAT
Organism: Elysia crispata; assembly: GCA_033675545.1. NCBI lineage: Eukaryota > Metazoa > Mollusca > Gastropoda > Plakobranchidae > Elysia > Elysia crispata. Next base: position 167,371 of record JAWDGP010000763.1, on the reverse strand, counting down.
TTTTGCAGGCTATCTCTGTTATTCAATAAGCCCAGAAATGTTACCTTGCATGCCTTTCATTAGCCTTGAATTTAATGGTTTAACCATGTATGCCTTGATGACTTAAGCTATATTTTTTTTCGAAAAAAAAAATATGAGGCCTCAGTTATCAATATAACTCCAGCAATACAAGTTTGCACTGATACTGTCTTCAACACTTAATATGATGCTGTAAAAATGTCAATCTGAGAAACATGTTACAAAAAATTTTTAAGTTTTACAAACAGAGATGCCTTCAACTTTTTGAATTTAAAACGAAAAAAGGAGTCGGTAGTTAACACTAAATTTATCAGCCATCATTATGGAAATTTTATTAGGAATGAAATTGAAAGGTCTAGATTGAAAGGGATATTCATTTTTTTACTATTTTAACCTCAAACTTTTGAGTTTTCTTCACCAGTTTGTTACTGCCAAATCTCAGCGCTAACAAATTGAGTTGACTCTTAAATGTTATAGAATCTAAATATGTTAATACAACTAAATGGATAGCTGGATTACAATCACCTTCCTAAAGATCATGTTAAACATGGCTGGCTTTAACACCTAGATTCTCATTTAAATTTAGGCAGATTTGAAATCTGGATTTATAAATGTGACCTCACAATTTTTCATCAGATTTTGTGATTGCAAACTAAAATTAGATGTTTTCTGTGATATAAAGTTTGTGTTGGATTTTGCATTCACATAAGGATCTCTGATAGGACTGTTTTGTCCTATTCTGAATAGGATGGAAATATTTTTTGGCAGCAGTAGGATAAAGGTTTTAGATTAAAGCATATATCTTAGCAATGTCTTCTTTTTAAAGTGATGAAAATATTTTCTGTTTAGGTTGCATCTTGTATCAACCTTATTGTGATAAAATTTGATCTTTTTCAAGTGATGTACCTACCTGCAAATAGTTTGTTCATGTTATCAAGTTTCTTAATGTGCCAACTTAGAAATATTTGGCAAATAGTTTTTAAATACTGTGAACAAAGCAGCTGGTAAGTCATTTTTATATGCCCCCAATTTTTTTTCTTTTGTTTTTTTTTCTTCTGTTTTTTTTCTTTACCTGTTTGATATTTTATCTAATGGTAGAGATGAGATTCAGGCTGAAAAAATCCTGAAGCTAGTGACAAGCCAAATGAGTCACCATTAACATTTCCTGTGTTCATTTTCATTTAAAAAAATAAATAAGAATTTTTGTTCTTTAAGAGCTGCAATACCATTTTATGGCTCGGGCTAAAAATTTATGTTAATACACTGCTAGTGCTAGTGTGATTACATCTATATTCTTGGGAGAAACAAATATTTTGTCACTGCTAAATGTTTCATCCGATTATTCGCACGACATTGGCTTTTAAACTTTTTGTATTTCATTTGTTAAAAATTACAAAGAATGTAAGCTAACTTTTCCTAGGGTTTATTTCCTATACACAATGTAATCTTTGTTATTCTCAAGCTGTGATCTTTTACTTGAAACACACAAAATGTTCATTCATGATATCATTGTATTCATAAACTCAATCAACAATAATGCTTGTCTGCATAATCTAAGGAAGTCTTAACGTTCAATTTTCCTGTTTTTTTTCCTTTTACTATTATTTACCTTTTTCAGTCTCAGGTTTGCCTTAAGAGAACAAATATATAATTCCTAGCCTTATTAGTTTTATTGTGATCAGAATTTTTTCAACCTTTATCATGGATAGCCTGGACCATATATAGCAAACCACTAAATCAATTTGACTTTTTTTAACTTTTGCAAGGTAAAATGCATATTTGTAGTGCTTTTTAAGGTTTCATGTTTATCTCAATAAACTTTACAGTTGTCTTGCTATATCTTTGGCTTTAGTTTATTTTTTTTTGTGTGTGTGCATGTACCTGTGTTAAAGCATTTTAAATACATGTACATGCTCTTATCCTACCTCTCAAGCTTTTATCCGGAAGGGAAATAAAGGTTATCAGTATTAATACTATTAATGAGGTATATGTAATTACCAGCTTTTTGAACCTTCTATGGTACTTAGTGGATAATATAGGAAAGTATAGATTGGTTTTCTTTGAGCATGAAGCTTTTTAAATTATGATGGGAATAACTGAGACTGGTATTTATTGGTTACATACTGGACTATTTATCTATCCTGTTACATCTCCCATTAACTTATACATTTTTATTGTAAAATATATATATATATATATATATATATATATTTTTTTTTTTTTTCATAATGACAAATGGCACTTGTCATTGTTAAGTGTCAATGGTGCTCCTCTTTAAATTGTTCCAATTCAAGGAAAAAAAAGACCTGACTTGAGTTTCTTCACATTTCCCAAAACAAGAAAGTTGAAATCATTTACTATCACTGAAAGTGTTTTTAAAATCTTTAATTTTTTTTTACAATGGTTTATCCAAAGGTCCATTCCTTGTCGCCTTATGCCATAAGCATTGGTCGAGATTTGATATATCCACTCCCCTGCACCCTCCTTCCTTCTCTCACCTCCACCACCACCCCTCTTAGTTCTTTGACCTTTAAAGTATGATTTATTTTTACTACTACTACCACTACCACTACCACTACCACCATCACCAACACTTGTTGTTATTGTTGTTCTTCTTCTTCTTTATAGTCTTTGTGCCTTTTTTTTTTTTCAGTGGTAACAATCATAGCTTGCATTTTTGTGTATCGCCCTACTTGCCAATTTAAAGGTCCATCCTTTGTTGCTTTATGCGAGAAGCATTTTATGAGATTTAATACGTTATATCAATTAAAGTGAGATTTCAAACAACTTAGGAGACATGTAAACAGCTCGTTTAACAATCTGAGCGACAGACTATGCTTTAGTACCATTGGACACACAGAGTATCAGCACATCAAAAATCACAACAGCAAAGGCTGAGGCCTGATATTTATCCTCTCTGCTGATACCCTATACACTCACATCCATCACACCCTCAACTCATGCCTTTGTTTCCATCTCACTTCTCAGTAAACCCCTCCCTTTATTACTCGGCTTCAGAGTAACAAGAGATTGTGATTGAACCTTAACTCGATTGGTTTGGTCCAGTGATATTACAGAAATCAGCCAATTATATTCCTTTCCATCCAACATCTCCATTTGTTGCAATCCGTGGACATGTTTCATGGAAGACTGAAGACAGTGGATATTCCCTACTCTTTGCTAGGGCTCTTTGATTGGGGTAGAGGCAAATTGGGAAGAAGAGAAGGGCCATGTGGTAAAATCAATGCTTAGATTTTTTGTTTCCTGTCCTGGTATTCACCACATACATTTGTCTTCAAATGCCCATCTAGTCACATGGTACTAGTATACATATTTGTTCTTCACACTTCGTGGGCTCTGGATCTCTTACCATTAGTTCAAGGAAGGAGAAACTGTCATCTTTTCATTGGTTTACATTCAAAGCAAAGATGTAAGGTCTCTCAAGTAACTGAGATAGAACATTAAGAGGAGAATGACTTTTGAAATTACCGGTACATGTAATTTCCCAGTGAATTTGTAATAATAGTAATATTATCAGCGCTGCAGCACCTTTTCTTGCCTTTCTTCATCTCCAACATAAATATAATTCTCCAGAAATATGTACCCAAACTCTTTTTTCCTTCTTTTTAATTTACACGTGCCCTTTCCTGTTATAATTTTTTGTAAGCATGCTTTGGTTTATAGTTTTCTCTATAGCTGTGTGGTTTTTCTTTTCTGTTTTCTTTTTTTTTTATATTAGCAAAACAATTTTAAATACATAGGCCTACTATTACAAATGTCTAGTATCTTGTCCTAAAGATGGCCGATCCTTTCTTCAAATGTTGGCCGCTGCACTCATGGTGTAGAATTTGTGCATTTCACTAGTTCCTTGAGCTGAGCTCGGACGCCTGAGCAGAACCAGAAACTTAGGCGATTCAACATTTGTTCCGGCTAGTCCCACCTGGCCCCGCGCATAGTGACCTATGCTAGGGAAGAAATTGGTAAAAAAACCTAAATTCTGTTATGCCACACTATATGTATTTCCAAATCTCTCGTAGTACCACCATCGTTCTTGTACTCATTTTCATCTTTATCTTCAGAATTAAATCTAAAAGACGGAGGAAAATTGGCGTTTCTGCCATTATTTTTATGAGTTATATTTAAAAGTGAAGATCTCTGATTTAGAGCTTTCAACCATAATATGTATATGTCACTGTTCTTTGTTTCAAAAACAAAAAAAACGCCGGTGTGATATTTTTTTAAAAAGTCACCATTTGGATCTAGGTAAATTTTCCTTTCATATGATATAATTTTTTCAGCCATATGAGAAAATTTTAATGGTAAATTTTTAGTTTATACAGCTCCAAATGTTAGAATTACTGAGTAACATTTATTCTACTGAAAGCATACTTGTCGCTTCAAAACTATTTGTGTAAGCAAAAGAATAAAATAACGGAGCTCATGATAATAACTTGGTCTCACTGTGACATTATGAACACACACCAAAATAATACATGACAGAACTCTCTCCTGATTTTCGATCAAATAATCCCCCCCTTACATTATACACAAAACCAATGCAGAAATTCAAGCTGCAATAGACAATACATATATATATTTCTTTTTTTTTTCCGTCTGTGGCATTTATATAAGTACATGCATACAAGTTACAGCACTTTCAGTTATAAGCTGTTACCAAGAAAAACCCAAATGGAAGAAATATCTAAAGAAAAGATCAAACTGGGCAGATTCAGTTATCAGGCCCACAATTTTTTTTTATCACCCTTTGAAACTTTATAATTATGTATAACAATAAGGGAGTAACATATTATAAATCTTATGTATAAGTTTAAAAAAAATTCATAGGGTCAATTTTTTTTTTATTTTTAATCTTTAAATACATGCATAGGAGTTTGTGTATAAACAAATTTAAGAAACACCTTGATTTGCGATCCAATGGCGAAAAAACTACTTGAACTAGGACTTCTGTTTTTTTTCGCAAAACATTCAATTGACTTTTCTACTTTAATTTATTCCTACAGAACATATGTTGAGACCTAAATTTGTGCGTTAATAAATATCAAATATCTCATAAACTAGTTAATTGCGGTGAATAAAAGTTTCATATTTGTAATTAGCGTGTGGAAACCATACAGAAAAGAGCTTTTTCATATTGAATTCATGATGAAAGTAGAATTCTAGAAATACCAAAAAAAAAAAAAAAGTTTCTGTTCGCACCTAACGAAACATCAACTAAGTTTGTAAATACATTATACTTATGAAGTTCACTATATGTCATCTCCTTTCTCATTTTTTTGTTTCCTTGTTTTTCTTTAAGCAAATTAAGAAGAAGAAGAAGAAGAAGAAGAAGAAGAAGAAGGAGGAGGAGGAGGAGGAGGAGGAGGAGGAGGAGGAAGAGGAGGAGGAGGAGGAGGAAGTGGAGGAGAAGGAGGAGGAGGAGGAGGAGAAGAAGAAGAAGAAGAAGAAGAAGAAGAAGAAGAAGAAGAAGAAGAAGAAGAAGAAGAAGAAGAAGAAGAAGAAGAAGAAGAAGAAGAAGAAGAAGAAGAAGAAGAAGAAGAAGAAGAACAAGAACAAGAAGAAGAAGAAGAAGAAGAAGAAGAAGAAGAAGAAGAAGAAGAAGAAGAAGAAGAAGAAGAAGAAGAAGAAGAAGAAGAAGAAGAAGAAGAAGAAGAAGAAGAAGAAGAAGAAGAAGAAGAAGAAGAAGAAGAAGAAGAAGAAGAAGAAGAAGAAGAAGAAGAAGAAGAAGAAGAAGAAGAAGAAGAAGAAGAAGAAGAAGAAGAAGAAGAAGAAGAAGAAGAAGAAGAAGAAGAAGAAGAAGAAGAAGAAGAAGAAGAAGAAGAAGAAGAAGAAGAAGAAGAAGAAGAAGAAGAAGAAGAAGAAGAAGAAGAAGAAGAAGAAGAAGAAGAAGAAGAAGAAGAAGAAGAAGAAGAAGAAGAAGAAGAAGAAGAAGAAGAAGAAGAAGAAGAAGAAGAAGAAGAAGAAGAAGAAGAAGAAGAAGAAGAAGAAGAAGAAGAAGAAGAAGAAGAAGAAGAAGAAGAAGAAGAAGAAGAAGAAGAAGAAGAAGAAGAAGAAGAAGAAGAAGAAGAAGAAGAAGAAGAAGAAGAAGAAGAAGAAGAAGAAGAAGAAGAAGAAGAAGAAGAAGAAGAAGAAGAAGAAGAAGAAGAAGAAGAAGAAGAAGAAGAAGAAGAAGAAGAAGAAGAAGAAGAAGAAGAAGAAGAAGAAGAAGAAGAAGAAGAAGAAGAAGAAGAAGAAGAAGAAGAAGAAGAAGAAGAAGAAGAAGAAGAAGAAGAAGAAGAAGAAGAAGAAGAAGAAGAAGAAGAGTATGTATAATGATAACAGACTCAGCATAAAGGCAATAATTTTTTTTTTCTTCTCACCTTAAGCTTTCACTCCTTATAAACTAAATTCTTGTGTTGAGGATAACACTAAGGATGAAACTAAGAACAAGGAAAAGAGGAAGATTTCCCTGCAGGACTTGAATCATAGGATCAACTGTCGTTCCCGCAGAGCAACCGCAGTGCCCTTGTTATGAGCTAGTAACTCCAATCAGGCTAGCACTGAACTAAGTGATACACTAGCAGACAGCTGTTGAGTATTTATTTTCAAATACAAACCCTCGTGCAGTATGCATTGTCTATAAAGCAACTGTTGCACAGACAAAAATTATACATAATATGTATAATTATATATAGACCTATCAGTAATTACACTTCTTGCTTTTTCTATCAAGCAGAAATATTTTTCCTTCTAACTTGTTATTTGAGGACAAAAAATGTCAACTTGTCATGAGAATGTTTTTGTTGCAATATCATTTATACCTTTGACATTACTAAATTCAAATCATTCACTTCAAGTTGTCTGGGATGCCAAATCTGAATAAATGCACAAAGAAACAAGCAAGTAAATGACACCATGGGATGCAGTTTTCTCTCATGAATTTCCCCCCCCCCTTCTACGAAAACTGGTCTGAACTTAAGTATACCTGGTTCTTACAAAACAAAATTAGATGTTCTTGTTTATTTACTAAGAAACAGAAAATCGGAACTTGTATTCAATTTGTATGAACTGTACTTTATTAATTTCTTCCTTATTAGTTGATTTATGCGTTTACATCATTTATTTAAAAATTTTTATGGATTTATATCTCTATTGAAATTTTTATGGGCACACCCAGCAATAGCTGAAAAAAAAAATTTTGGCTTTACATTTTCAGGGTTATATTTAAACATGCAAATTTTATGTAATTTATGCATCATATTTTTCTCCTCTCTAAATAAGGAAAAATATATGCAAACTCATTGTTTTGTTGAAATATTTTTAATATTTTGTTGAAAATGGTTCAAATAAAAAATTATTCATCTTTTACCCATTTATAACTAATATGTGGGACTCATCAAGATTTGTCTAAAAATTATATTATTCACAAAACCTTACACTAAAATTTAAAGCTTCAACTAAGATTCTTTATGCACTAGAAACTAGAACAGCCAAGAATTGAAGTAAAATACAAAATAAAAATTTCAGGAATTTTACATAAATTTTAAAGGGAAAACTATTTAACATGAGTACTGAACTCTTTGCCCTTTAAACTAAGAAATACAAACAATTAGCCAAATCATGATCGCCTACAAAGTCTGAAATAAAATAGAAAGTAAAGTATCACTGTAACAATATGGATTAAAGCGTGAAATTTGACCTAACATCCTATGTAATATTTCATCTAGAAAGAAGGAAAACAGATACATCTAGATAATTTAAGAGAAAAGTAAATTTCATCCCTTCCACCATATTCAGTTAAATGTTGGGAATGGTGCAACTTAGCCAATTTTCCCTTACTTTGACATTTCGGAACCATGACACTTAGGCCTTTGACAAACAGCATTCATGACAGTTTTTATCAATAAAATAGCATACACGGCAGCTTAGTATAAGGCTTCACAAATCAATAAGGTATCATTAAAGATGACTTGGGAAAAAACAAGCAGCTCACACATTTGGGTCACTTTTTGCCTGGGTCCTCTTTCAGGGTTACTGTTCTGTTAAACACCAACTGTTAGGGAAATGAATCATAAAAACATTTCTTACTTACTGGGCCAGTACCACGATTTTATAAAGAAACTTACACTAAAATCATTCTCGATTGAAAAGATTCATATTATTCTGAATACTAAATGTAGCCTTTAATTTTTACTTTCAATTATAAGGCACCAATGACCCAATTTCCTTTTTTCCTCAGACAAACATTTTTTTTCTTATTTCCCTTTCCCACTTTTTTTTCTTAAACCCTCTCCAACTGACATTTTGCACATATAAGTTTTAAATCTGAACCTCACAAATCGGAGGTTACCTTCTGAGGTGTGGAGTCAGGATCTACAGAAAAATAGCCATTCCTCTCAAACTGGAATTTGGTGTAAACACCTGCCCCTGTAACTGATCTGTCCACCATCGCTGAGGACAGAACTTGAAGAGAGTCCTAGCAGACGAGAATGTAAAAAAGAAAAAAAATTGATAAATGATCTGTGAATTGATATTTTCAAACAACTATCATCACTATAAGTAAAAATATTCAAAAGATATGCTGTGGAATCCGCTTGAAGTCAACTCACTTAAAGTCAACTTTCACTTGAAGTCAACACAACACTGAGGTTCCATTTTTTTTTTCCTTCTTTGCGTAAGTAACTTATTTTCTGATCAAGTCAACGGCTTCTAGAGATTTTAGGTTAATATCAACACCTCATGGTGGATGGGAAAAGGTGAAACCCATAAAAACAGGATGCGTTGGTGGATATAGCTTTTTGTTTGTAAACCCAATAATCAGTAAGTCATTGCATATTAATAGCATGCTTGACAAGGATTACATTTCTTGATAGCTTGAGCTCTTTTGTGACAGGAAACAACAAAGACAACATAGCCTTACTGCGGATGACGGAAGATAAGGACAGGTGGAGAATCATGATCGCCGATGTCTGTTCCAGACAGGGCATTTGAGCAGAAGACAAGGCCTAGCTAAGTTAGTGTGATCTTGCGTGTTTGTTACAGTGACAAAGAAGGATGTGTAAGGCTTGGTCGGGAGGGAGGCTGGGTGTGTCTAGATCTGGACCTAACTTATCCTTCAAGGCAAACACTGACACAGTCCATTGCTTTCTCCCCACCGCCGCTTGCCTTAAACAATAACATTCTTTTCAAAGCCTCCAATAATGGTAAACAATTTTTTTTTTAATTGGGCCACTATTTTTTCTTTTCTGGTGAAAACAGAACAAAAGTAAAGATAGATCTAGTCCCGAGACCATACTAAGAGAGGGTAACGCTGAAAAAAAATATAGCAGAAAATGTATGTATGTACGCATATTTTGTCTTTGTGTGTAGTGCATCAAGTAGTTTAAATAAACAGACTTGGTGTGGTTTTCTTTGTCCCAAATAACTTGTATAAATTTACCACACTATAACTATAATGAACAAAATGAAGACACTGCAAAGGGATAACTCTATCATAAGTAACAAAAGGGAGACAACCTCTTTTTGGACTTGTTTCCTGGAAATGGATAAAGTCAACCTTGCTTATCTCAACACTTTTTTTTATCCCAAGGTGTTGACTTTGAGCAAATTCCACTGAAATCCCTACCACCATGTGGATGTAGTAGCAAACAAAATAAATGCATTAAATTAGTATTGTAAATCTAACTATAATCCTTACAGGGTTGATGTCAGAAAGGAATCCACCAGGAACCTCTGTAGCATCCTCAGGGAATTTGTGTTTGAATCTATTTGAGAAGAGAAAATTGAAATGATTGTATTGATATATATATATATATATATTGATAGATAGCTAAAACTTGTGTTGTTACATATAGCTATAGTCTATATTATCCACTGCACATAAGAAGAATTTAAAAAAAATTGACATATGTATCAACTGATCCAAAACAGTTTGACTATATTTAAAAAAAATTGCTAAAAAATGGTTTGGGCATGATGCCAATCCTTTATACTCCGGAACTTGTTTCAGTTCTTATGAAATTGAGAATAGAAAAGAAACAATCACAATAATTAAGTTAATTTTTCAAACTGAGCTTGTCAAAGGAAGGTGAAATATTTTACCAGGAACAAGAGCTGACATTTAAACTACAAAAAAAAACATAAGAAGTGAGAGCTTGTTACAGTTTTGTGTCAAAACAAGATCATTGTGCAAGTTGTTCAACATATGACTTTTCAATTTGATAAAGCTTTTTATTACATATTCTCCAGTCCAACTCACTTCAGGATTTCGTTTTACTTGGTGGAAATAAAGTGGCAAATTATGAGATTTAGCTGAACGGCCTTACTTGATGTACATAATCCTTGTTTGAGTGTTGCACATGATCTGTTACCTAATACATCCTTTCAAGTCCAGATGAAAAAGTTCAAGCAGAGCCATGAAAGCGATGAGGCAAAAGAACATTGCTCCCTTTTCTTCCAAACAGAATTAACTTTATTTTCTCTCATCTTGATATCTTAGAAATATTGTCTAAATATTTTAACTCAACCCCACCTATATCGCCCGACGTCGCACATATGGACCACTATATTGTGTACCTATATCCCCGTTCAATGTCACTTTCTGGGTGTCTACTTTCTTTCTTTTTAACTACCGGAAATCTGGTGCAAACCTCATTTACATTCATTGGACTGTTTAGACTTTGTTTTGCTTATTTTAGTTGCGTTTTCAGACTAGATTTAGATCTAAAAATGCGCTTAAATTTTTTTACTGCGATTTTTGGCGATTTCAAGGCATAGGCTAGATTTAAACTTTGAATTAGGATGGATGATCACTTGAATCATCTTAGGGATGCTACAGAAACCGTTCATCTCCGTTATCTGGATGGTTATCCCTACAATCAGCATGAAAATAATGACCATTACCCGTTTGAGATCGGGAGTCAGATAGTTGAGATGGTAGTGAGTGGGATGTTGATGGTGAAAAAACTGAAATGGTGATAAAGTCAGCCTGAAGTGAAGGAGAAGTCTTAGAAAATTGGTTTAATGTCATAAAGCCTTGTTTTTATTTAAAATTCAAGACCTCTAGTTTTTTTTTATAGTTTATTTCATAATTCTATCTTGTTTTGTTTGACTGTAATATTTTTTTAAATGTATAAAATTATTCTTCGTACAGAGTTACGTCCCTTCTCTTAGGGTCAGGGCTTTACCACAGCTGGAGTTACTTAGGTGGAGTTGAGTTAAAAGGTAAATTTTTTATGTTACATTGTAAACTGATTTCAATCAATATTACTGACTTATATAATGGTGTCATACAGAAAACTCTAATAAATCAGATTAACAGAAAACTCAAATCTTTTTTTTATTCCCAAAATAATTACTGCTCATAATCAATTCTATGCATAAGTAGAATGTCTGACAACTCGACTTTTTTTAACTGATCCAAAGCAGTTTGCCTGTACTGTACACAAAATTAATGTCTAATAGAGGGTGTTGAAAGACTTACAGCCTGTCATAAAGGCGAATTTCACACTTCAAAGGATCTGCTACCCAGTGGATAAATGCCTTGGGTTTGTCAGTTTCAGTGGCCTTTTTACATGTTACATGAAGTTCTGAAACTTTTCCACTGGATTCCTGAGGGAACAAAAACAATGATATCATGCAAAACTTTTACGCATAAGTTTGTCAGAATTTAAGAATCAAAGCGACTAATGATTCAATGAGCTTCTATTTTCAAATGCAAATGAAAAGACAGTAAAAGCTGTTTAAAAACATTGCAACAATCTAATAATGGTGATAAAAATTTTTTCCCCTTGTAAGATTGAACTAAGCTCCCATCACTGCAACAAAAGTAAAATTTTAACAGGTGATAAAGAGTTGTATCTATATCTATCAATTTGCTAGACTTCTTTACAAGGCAATATGAAATTGCAATGTCTTTTGCTGGTCCATATTTACATATACTTATAGTAAACCCATTTTTATTAGTCAAACTAATGACTTACCTTTACAACCTTTTCAAATGAAATGACCAATCCTGCATATCTCAAACCTACAGGGTTGTCCTTTGTCAAGCGGAAAAAGCTTTTATCTGCAGACTTCATTTCAAAAAACAGTTTAAAAAATTTTAAATAAAGTTTTCTCAAATGAATCACTGGCTAGTCAGTGAGAGTGAAACATTATCGATAAGGCCCTATCAATTGTAATAACTTTTTTACTGAAAACAAGAGCTTACAGATTTCTAAACTATCTCTTTAAAAAAAACATCTTTTGCCCCATTAAGAAATATTAATATACAAAAAAAATAATAAACAATTTAATTGATAAGTCGTTAATGGATGAATTTTACAATACATATTCACTCTTAAAAATGACTCATATTTGTTTATACATTTCATGGCATTTAAGAAACTGAAAGCTCAAAATAAAAATAGGAAACAGGAAGTGTGAGAAAAGTCACCTCTTTGAAATCCTCCTGCTCAATGTATATAATCTTGTTAAAGGGTATAGAGTGTGAGCCACGGGCCTCATCAGCAGGAAAATCAGGCACAGAGAGCTCTTGAGGTGTATCAGCAGGCAGGTTGGAGATCACTACTTTCAAAGGCTGAAGAACTGCCATGGCCCTGATGATAGTTTAAAAAAAAAAATAGAATGTAAAGCAACAAATGAAAACAGATGTCAATTTTGCTACTTTGTCCAGTTAGCCTTATTTTTTTTATGAATTGACTAATTAATTGCGTAACATTTTATTTTGATTTTATTTCTTTTTCTCCAAGTTTCCAATATCACAATGCCTGTAGAGTTACAGATGGTTGGTTGGTGGTTTCTGATCCCACACCCTCTCTAAATTATTAGCTTTTAAGGACTGCAACTAGTATGTAAAGCAGAGAAATGCAATTGCTTATTTTCAGCCCCAAAGGGAAAGACTAGGTCCAATGGTGAAACTTTCACAGTCATAAAGACTATTAGGCTCTCAATGTAGGCCTGGCGCTCTACTGGCTGAGTTATCTGGCACTAAGATAACCTCACAATGTTTAGAACACAAGCCTGAACTCTTTCTAGGTTACTAGCTGTTACAGGCTGCGACTGGTGTGTAGAGCAGAGAAATGTAATTAACGTTATCTTGTGAACTGATCTACTTCTACGAAAATTCTCATCAAGAATGTATTGAAGTTTAAAATCAGTATAAATATACATGTATCTTTAAAAACTTCATTGCTGAACCGTATCAACATATCTTTAAAAACTTCATTGCTCAGCTCTTTATAGGTAATATCAACTTATTATGACTAAAAATAATAAACCATTACTTTTATATGTTTTTAAATTTCTAAATGTATTTTTCTGTTACAAGACAAGAATGGAGCTGTTTTAAGACATTTATTTCTAAATTAACAAATGAATTACAGTCGAATATTGAATAAAATAGTTTAATCTAGTAATGAGAATTTCCTTAAATCTTTATCTTAGGAGAAGTATATTAATACAGTGCACACTACTTATATGGACGTCGCCTCTATCGACTTTTTTATCATATCAAAATGCTTTATCAAATCCAAATTTTTTCCTTCTTTGCAGTCTGTAATTACAGCTCTCTATATTAACAATCTTTCACTTTTTTTCTCTTATATCGACATCAATAACATCAAAGTATACAGGCAAAAGAGGCCCAGTGACAAGAAAACGATCTTATTTACATCTTTGTCTCTCTCCCAATGCCTCATGGCGCGGAGTCATGCTAGTGTGTTACATGACAAAGCGAGCGGCAATCCCTTTGGTACCAGTACCTTTGTGGCTGTGACTGAAGTTGTGGTGAGATGATATTGATAAGGGTGGGGAGGGGGAGATGAACTGTGGTGTGACTACTGGGCCTGTACTGATTCACAGGGAGTGGTTGGGCTTAGCCCACTGGGCTGAGCTGTAGGTGTGTTGTGGCCTTGAAAAGTTGAACTCTAAGAAAGTAAGTGATGCACAGTCAGTCAGTCAGGACTAGGCGTGCACTGATCAGCCCTGCAGTACAAAATTGTCTGTACAGAACCCACTGAGTGAATATAGATCTAGGGGAGGAGGGGAAGGAGAGTAAACATGTGCAAGAGGAAAGCCACGTGTATTCGAATTTTTCAAAACAAGGGAAGTAATCGAAATTTACAAGCCATGAGCAGTTGCTTTCCCTTAAGTTTAAAACCCTGTGTGTAAAGTACATGTGGTGTAATTAAAAAAAAGGATATTAAAAAGAGACATCTTTATATCGACTTTTGCTTATATCAACAAAGAAATTTTAAACCCTTATATTTTGATATATCAGGAGTGCACTGTATATTGGTGCAACATAAACTGCTTGTCTGCTTCTATTTTTATTTGTTTTTTCCAGCTACTTCTTGATGAGAGTGCTAAGCACAATCATTCCTTTTGTCCCTTTTAAATGCTCAATGATTTCAATTTATTGAAGTAATTTAATTGTGAATAAGAGCTAAAAATTTGTTTTGTGTGTGTCATATATTGGAGAAGGCTTGGTCGTTATTTTGATGGTATTAAGCAGTGTACTCTTGTGTGTAAAGTTAAATAAATAAGAAGACTAACAGTCGTCTCGTAAAAATGTAGGCGACTCTGAACCTTCGCCAACAGTCTAAATCAAACAGTCTGCAAGAATCTAATAAGATCATTAAAAGTTTTTTCTTTGATATCCATTGATATATTAGTATGGATCGTTACAAATTTTTTTCAGCATAACTTATTCAAGAAAACAAACTGTGCTGCCTATAATTCTTGTCCAAACAAGATAGAAAATATAAAATGTTATATCTGATTGTAAACATAGTTGGAGGTGTTGTTCATAATAATTATTTTGGTGCATAAAGTAAATACTTGATATAATAGAACGCATAGTTGAAGAAGATGAGCTGAGAATAATACGTTTTCTCTTAAGCGGTACAGTCATTAACACTAGGATAAATGGTGCAACAAAGGAAAGACCTTTTGTGAGCAACATAGGCACCCCGCAAGGAGACAGTCTTAGCCCCGTATTGTTTTCAGTATATTTAGAGAATGCCTTGAAAGAAGTAAGAACCATCTTGCCACGACCGACCAATGAACTGGAAAAGACTCTACCTACAGAGATTGCATACGCTGACGACGTAGATTTTGTTGGTCTGAATTTCGTCGATACGGAAGAAGTACAAAACACCTTACATAAATACAATCTACTGGTCAATATAGATAAGACAGAGTTTACAAAGTTGTCAAGAGCTGGAACAGAGTATAAAAATACAAAAAAAGTTGGAACTCTCATAGGCGACGAAGAAGACGTCGAGAGGAGGAAACGACTATCCAATGCAGCACTGACAAAGCTTCTAAATGTCTGGATCAAAGGAGATAAGATTAAAAGAAAGACCAAGCTGAAATTATACAGGTCGCTCGTAAAATCAATACTTGTCTACAACTGCGGCACCTGGGCACTGACAAAATCTGAAGAAGAAAAATTAAATGCATTTCATCGTAAACAGCTGAGGAAAGTTCTCAACATCAAATACCCCGTTAATATCACAAATTCATCTCTTTACAACAAGTGCGAGGAACACCCCCTTTCTATTTATATACTTGAGAACAGGTGGCGCTTTTTCGGGCACATACTTAGAAGAAATATTGAAATACTGCTAATAAATCAATGAACAGCTATTTCGCCACACACGGAAAAAAGTTTCGGGGACGCCCTTTAACAACACTACCAGTCGTCCTCAAAAAAGACCTATCAAGACTACAAGAAAACACACTACAACTCACAACTAGGGAAGACCTCGAACACCTAAGATGCATCGCCCAGAACAGACAGCAATGGAGAGAACTGTCGACGAGAATCCGAAAAGCTGCCGAAGCGCCCCCGTCGGACGACTGAGACGCGGAAGGCCCTAAGTCAGTAAGTCATAAAGTAAAACAATCCACAGCAAAAAATGATAGCACATTTAAACTAATCAAAAAATTTCAATCAACCTACTAGAACTAAACAATAAAGTTGGTAGACTTCATTGAGAGTCACACACAAACCCTATCATCCAGAAGAATGAAATTAAAAAAGATAGAGAGATACTGTCACTTGCACCTTTAGATCCTTAGATCTAGCTTCGTCTATCTCAGCCTCTAACATAGTTTGACTGCTTTCTTTATTTCTATATTAAATTGTGTCTTTCAGTCAAATATGCATTTCCCTAAGATCCGTTACAGGCTAGTTTGTTTATGTCCTGTAAAAATATGAACTTGGTCGTTATATGCGATTCAACTTCTTAGTCTATTCAAGCTACCAAGAAAGTCATTGTTTTTGAAGAATCCTTTTATGTAGATATGGATGGCTCAGTGGTGAAGTGCCTGGCCTTGTCTCGGCAAGGCAATGGGTGCAGGTTCGATCCCTGTACATTACATCTGTTCTTATGTTTTCACTTATTTGGACATATTTGTCAGCCTCCGGCTAGATTTAGGTTTGTGGTTGATTTTTCTACACTGTCTATTTCTTTATTTACAGTCACTTACATCTTAAGATCCTTAGATCTAGCTTTGTCTGTCTCAGCCTCTAATGTTGTTTGATTGCTTTCTTTATTTCTAGAGAGATAGAGAGAGAGAGAGAGAGAAAGAGAGAGAGGGGAGAGAGAGAGAGAGAGAGAGAGAGAGAGAGAGAGAGAGAGAGAGAGAGAGAGAGAGAGAGAGAGATCAATTACCTTTTTGCTTTTACATTCAGAACCTCCCTGACACAAGCCTCAAGCATCGATGGTTCAGTGCAGGTTCGGGCCATGGTGACTCCTACCTAAAATAAATATTCCAAATCATGATTAAGAATCGGCGCCACATCATAGTTCTTCTACAATAAGGTTTTAGAAAAAATGTTTTGCTTTACATGAGATCTGCCCATATTGGTATCTTCTAGAGGAAAAAAAAACTGTTTGCATGGTAACATCAGATGGTCAATAAAATAACTCTTTCCCAGCACATGATATTAAAATTGTCATTGATTTCTTTATCAGTTTTTCAAACACAATTATTGAGTAAAAATAAAATATTTGTGGCTCAATCCACACCAAGATTATAAAAGCCACACTATTTTGTGAGCAGAATGTCTTTCACATCACACAACTAAAAAAAAAGGAAAGACAAAAAAGACTCTTCAATATTATACATAACTTGTTAAGAAAATTCAAAGGCATATCATTTGCTGCACTCAAACAAATTCAACCACACTTGATGACATTCTAGTATAAATCAAACTAATGTACAAAACTCAAAGAAACTGAGTACGATCAGACTCAAGACTGACATAGTAATTAATATGACTCTACAATGATAAGATAACTTTAAAAAGGTCATCTACAGACTGAAGTCAACACTGACTATTTTACCTTAGCAGTAAGGTAGTTGATAGCCTCAGGGGGGAAGCCTCTTCTTCTTAGGGCAGTCAATGTAAACAATCTAGGATCATCCCAATCTCTGCAGACATTATTTAAAAAATGAAACTTCAAAATATCCAGCTTATGATTTTCACAATGGCAATAAAAAAAAAAAAAAAAAAAAAAAAAAAAAAATAATAATAATAATAATAATAATAATAATAATAATAATAATAATAATAATAATAATAATAATAATAAGTGCAATTAGCCGGTCATAAATTACACACACATAAGAAGTGGTATAAAAACTGGTCGACTCCTGTTGATGTTCTCTTAGTTTTCACTTGCAAAAAAAAACCCTAGATAAAAAAAAAATACAATGCATTTAATAAGACTCTAAAACATATCTCATTTGAATCTATGGCAATCTTTACACAAATATAAAACTGAAAATTTTGTTTTGACTTTATCTTCACTGTGCTAGCTATGAAGCATGCAACAGGCCTAGCTCTTATAGTCAAATGCAACTGATTGATATCAAGAGATAAGCAATCTAAATGCTAGCATCATATAATCAGTAAAACAAATTACTTTTATTTGGCTCAAATAGTGTTCCTTTTGAATTAAATATCAGCCTTCCATTCATGCTTCCATAAACCCATTTCACAGCATAAATTAATTAATTTCAAATTGTTTAAAAACATAATTCAACAATAAACATCAAAAAATGCATTATTTATTGCATCTTAAAAGAAAAATGAAAAGTTATTACAAATACCTCATCAAGAGAAAGTTAAACAAACCTGACAATGCCTTCAGTGATGAGTTTCCCAATCTTGCGTTTGGACACAACAGTGTATCCAAGATTGAGGCGACCATATTCCCACTGTACAGGGCAGTACCTCTCTAACACGTTACACAGCCAGTAATATGAGGATCGTCTGGGAACATCCAGGATTCAAATAAGTAAGTTGGATGGAAAAACTTTCGTTTTTTAAGAGAAAACTCTTCATTTCAACAATCTTTCCTGACACTTCAGAGTTTTGCGCAATGTTAAGAACTTATGTTGGTAGGTAAATCCTTCCTTGTAAAAAATTGATGACCAAACCAAAGAACAAGATTTCCTGTTGTAGTTGAAAATTTGAATAGCAAATTTCTGATAAAAATGTGAACAGTGGTGGACATGCATAAACGCAGATATTGTTATTTTCCATCTTCAACTTAGTCAAATTTTCCTGAATCAAAAGCAGAATTATGCAAAATTCTCTATTACATTACACTGACTCTATTCACATCACAAAATCATGATACAAACTTTATCAAAGTAAAAATTAAAGTGAGTTTGCAAGCCTATCCCAAGAAATCATAAATCCTTATTTCAAATTTACATTATGTATTTGTTTCACTGTCAAACTCTTAAACTCTTATAATTTTTTTTTGGAGGCAATATTTAAAAAACAGATGCAGTTTTTCAAACTCATCAAATTTGTGAAATATGCATACCTTTTAAAATGTATATATTAAAAGGTTTCAAAAAGTGCACCAAAGGTCTGAATGATACAAATTACAAGAATTTTTTCCAAAATAAAAAAAAAGAGAAAGAAAAAAATCAATCAGTATTTCGTTTTACCTGGACTGGAATTCTTTGGTACAGAGACTGTGTGTAATGTCCTCAATAGAATCACACAAACAGTGGGTGAAATCATAGGTGGGATATATACACCTGCCACGATAAAAAAGAACAATGTTTGACCATTAGTAATAAAAAAAAATAATTGCAAAAACAATATATTTAAATTTATGATTTGAATCCTTAATACAGTAAAATAATATTCTCTTGATCTAGAACAAGTCTACAAAGAACTCTGATAAATCAAGATGGCACCAATTCACCTAGTTAAATGTTCTTCCTTAACACCCTTTGCTAAACAGCTTAAATAAAATAATTTCTGCAGCTTTAAGATTTTCAGTTTCAAAATAAAAAAAAAATGGCTTTGATTATTTCCGTTGATTTTTAAATTTTTTGAATAAAGGAAATGAAAAAAAAAATTGTACATAAAAATCTCATTCAGAATATAAAATTGCTCAGAACTACTCTAAAAAATGTGCACTAGAATACTGTTTTTAAAAGACGAAAAAAAAATCATTGCTTTTCAAACTAATCTTTCTTTTTTCATTGTTGTTTGTTTGTTTGAAGCAACAGTATTGTCAGTGAAAATCATCTGATAACCTTATCAAAGGATTTGGCAACATCTCGTAAATCCTGTCGGTCAATCAAATACTTTTGAAAATTTTCTGACTTTCTCTTAAAAAAGAAAGAAATGAACCTTTTTTTTTTCAAACATTAGAATTTTTTTTCCCTTTGTCTAATATAAGATCAAACTCAATCACAAGAGTGAATTTAACTTATGAAATCTTAGATCTCTCTTCAGCCCTGAACCAATTATTATCTGGCTGATACAGATTTAGATCTTGTTCCACATTTGGGTAAATAAAGGATTTTATTTGTTCATCTCATATTTTTGCTTACTGCCATAGCTGTTTAAGTAGTTCATTAAGTACCTTATTTAAATCTATAGATACCTTACATATCAACAGATGCCAATCATATGATTAATAATTATTAAATAAAAGTACAAATCGTAGAATTTATTTTCTTTCAAAGAGAATTTAGTTCCTTAAAATCCATCACAAAAATAAATACTAGATATCATTCCACAACATCTGACATCGATACAATATTTTCACAGGGTCAGCTTTGTTGTTTTTGAACACAAAATTGCTATCAGTATTATCCTTTGCTCTTCAAAATTTCCAAGAAAAGAGTAAAGATAAGAAATGTCAATAGGCATAATCAGCTTAGAATATCAGGAGGAAAATTGTTCATCTAGACTGTTTATATGTAGGAATCAATTCAATTTACAAAAAAAAATCCTCGCTCTTTTACCATTTGTCCCCAGTGCGATGATGAGGGGTGAATTTTATGCGATATGCAACAGGATCTTTCTTGCCCTCTTCAAGAGTAGTCTTCATTCTCAGAGTGGCCTCTCCTTCTCCAATTTTGCCATGTTTCATATCCTTCAAATAAACACATTAAAGTGAATTTTCTAAGCTTGAATCTTAATTCACAGCTCCACCCTTACTTTAAGAACTTGAAAATAAAACATAAGAGAAAATCAGATTTATCAACAGTTAATAAGAAACCAGCTTTACCTTAATTTTGTGCATATTATAAAAGTAAAGTAATTTTTTAAAATCTGTGTTTTAATATTTCAGGAACAAGCATTCTAAAAATCAGCTTTACAAACAATAATTTTATCCTGATTTGAATTGATGTTACCTCAAACAGTTGGAGAGATTCTTGGATTGGCCTGTCCCTCCAAGGTGAGTCTGGAGTGTTAAAACCTTTGAGGGCATCAGCAGGCATGTGGCACACGTAAGCATGGCCTTTTTTAATAAGCTGCACTGCACACTCATAGAGCTCATCAAAGTTGTCAGAGGCATGAGTAATCTTGTACGGTTTGTAACCTGAAAAAAAAAATGGATGAGAAAAGTTGTCAAGTTGTCTTGGTATTTTCTGAAATACTTCATGTGAGAAGCCTTCTTTTAACAGTTAAAAAATCTTAATTCTAGAGGACCTTTATAGCCATTATAGCCATTACATGCAAATCAAAAGGATAGTAAGGTAAAAAACCGTAAATACAATCTAAGTTAAGGTAATGCACGTATATGATTTGAGATTCAAAATCATAATAAAGCTTATTTATATTTTTGACATGCAATTTATAGGATTGAAGGGTGGGCAAAGAATGAATGGCTGGCAACCACTACACAGTAAAGCACTTGATGATGATAATGATGTTGATGATCAAGCAACTTAAAAAGCAGGGAACTGATTTGGCTATTTTATAATAGAAACTGAATAGCTTGAGGGATGAGACTACAATATATAAAGAAAATCATTATGATAGCTCACCGAGCCATTCAATCATGTCTTTGATGGCTACAAAAAATTTTTCCTCTTCTTTTTCTGGGTTGGTGTCATCATATCTCAAATAACAGTGACCTCCTGTGGCCTGAAATCAATTGAGGAAAATTTAATTGTAATAAATAGTTGTTGCGATTCATGACTTTGTTAATGTCTGTATGGACTTTAAACTGATATCTTAGAGTCTTTCTGTCTTTTACAAGGACAGAGATGTAATTTCTTAGCTTCTCTAACAGCAGCATCTAGATTGATTTTTAACTGTTTATTCATGTATTAAATATATTGCGAACAGTTTTGGATTACTCTGATGATCAGTTGATTGTGAGGTTTATACCTCATGTGAACTTGGGATCTGCATAATATCCTTAGCAAAAGAACTTAAGAAAATGGCTACTGGTATTAAGTTTCAATTTTCTTCATGACATTATTAGCGGTTAAACACTCAATTTATAGTTTCAAAATAACTGTGCCAACCATTGCCGATTAGGTGTCACAAATAAATAGACCACAAAGCTTCACACACAGCATAAAAAGATTTTGAGATAAAACTCTGCTCATAGTAATTCTTCAGGTTCTATACTGATTATATTGCAAGATTATGTTTTCAAGATATAAAGAAATTAAACTAGGATAATTATAAGCGGAGTTCATGTAAATCTTTTGATACAAGATGTTAGCTTATTTATTGTTTCTTTTCAACAGAGCCTTAATATATAGTAGCTAAATATATCACAGACTGAAAACCAAAAATAAGTGAATCTTTAGAACTCCTTATAAAATCGAAGTTATTCTCACATGAAATAAACAGTCCCTTAAGTATACCAAGGAAGAGAAACCAAAAAAAAAAAAAAAAAATGAGAAAAATGAAATATCCAGTAAAAATCAACAACAAGTCATTCCTCAGCAAGTGTCAAGAAAAGCCCCTCTTGCTGCTATCAAGAAACCCCTCTAGAACCTTTTTTGACATATCTTTTAAAGAGACAAGAGGCAAAATAAAACCACAAATAGGGAAAGGCATGCCTATTTCTTCAAATATGTCAAAAGATTTAGAAGAGGACCAAAAGTAAAACTCCCAAATATACAGCCCCTAGATGTTTTACTTATTGAACATCCCCTTTGACTCCATGCAATAAATGAGCTGGAAAAATTGCTGCACTTGCACAGAAGAAAATTTGATCACAACAAAAGAGAGAGCACCAAAGCGTCACAGACTAAGTGTTGTGATGCAGCATGGTTTTCATTTAAAAAAATTTCTTGAATGTAGTAATTTATATGGAGACAAATCCTGATTGATCCATTGCCCCTAATAATAATTATAATAGAGAAGCATTTTACGTGTTAATTTGCTTCTTGCTTCACTCTGTTTAAAGATTTCAGGTTTGATCAAAATGCTTTTTGACTTTGATTGCTTTTCCAACTGTATCTATTCTTATTGCTGTTGAATTTTAAGACTATGTTTTTTGGAACAAGATGCTATGTGACAGAATTTTGCACACCAGTGGGACATTTAAAAAATTTATTTTTTGCTTGTAATTATGCTCAGAAATTACAAACAAACCAACCTTGTATAGTCCTTTCTTATGTACTTAAAATCTGATAAACTGAGAATAGAGTGGACTAGAAGACTATAATTGTTGATGCCAACAAAAAGAATGGCATATGAAGGCTGATACTTTTTACATTTTTTTTTCATCTCCACACTGGAAAAAGAGTATAAGTAAAAATTAATAGAGGGTTTTCATTGAAAAGGAAGGAAAAACTTTAAGTCATTATAGTCCAATAAATCTAACTCCGAACCACTCTGAACATGAACACTTCTTATAAATAAAAATAGGACAAAAACAGTAGCAACTTTACCCTGGCATAGCCAAAGTTGAAGTTAATGGCTTTGGCATGTCCAATATGCAAAATCCCATTAGGCTCTGGGGGAAATCTTGTAAACACCTGAAAGTAAAATACAAGGTACAGTGTATCTTCTAGTTTCAATATATTGCATACATTTCAAAGAAATTATCATAAAGAATATGATATGGAATACAGTGGTATATCATATAAACAATGAGATGGAATAGGGTGGCAGGTCAGAGCCAGCTCTGAGAAAGACAATCCTTGACGTCCTTGGGTAAGACAGAGAACCCCTCCCCCCACTAATTAGGGTCACAATGCAGCCATGGAAAGCAGGATGTGTTAAAGTGCTTGGCAACTGATACTATGTCACTCAAGGCCAGCCACGCAGATGACCCCATTTTATGGAGCAATGGTTGGCAAAACAGCTCAGTATGAGCACTGCTCTTTAGAAGGCAATTACAACCCGCTATAGGTATCTTAGCAAAGAACAATTAAGTCATAAACAACTCAAGAAAGAAAATAAATGACGTGAAGGAGTGATTAGCAAAAGGCAAGTCAATCTCATCTGGTAAGGGTTGTAATTTGCGGTAGGTGACACCCAGTCTTCATCAAGCTTCTGTGCGCAAAATAAAATTAAGAACAGCAATAGCTTCATAGAATGCTGGCACAATTGCTACAAAAGGGAAAATTGGATAACATCAACTAAGAAGGGAATGGACATGGAAAAGCCCAACACATCAAACAGAAAACCAGATTGATTACATCTTGATCTGGAAAAGATTTAGAAATGCATTTCGCTCAGCAAAGTCCTACTCTGGGGCAGACTGTTATAGCAATCATGTTCCAGTGGCTGCTAAATTAAAACTGAAACTTAAGAAAACCCAGTATACACATAAAAACATCAAACTTGACTTGGTTCTATTTAAATTCAACCAGAGCCTTCAAGATAAGTAGTGTGTGGCTATTCAAAATAAATTTGTAGTCTTAGAAGAAGCTGAGGAAGCGGACTAATAATGGGTAACGTTCAAAGTAGTGGTCACAGAAGCAGCAGTAAAACAATGAGTCTAAAGGAAAACAAAACAAAAGTGAATGACTGAGAATATTTTCAAACTCATGGAAAAAAGGATGACAAGTTAAAAAATAATAGGGAAAAATATTAAACATTGCACAAAGAAATTTTAAAAAAATGTAATGAACAAGAGAAGTGGATCAATGACAAGAACTGAAACATCGAGCAGTACCACAAAAGTACTGAGCAGACAATGTACAGGAGCATTGAAAAAATCTGGGGCACTGATGTAAAAAAAAAAACAGTGATGTCATCCACAGGAGGGATTACAGTATAATGAAGCCCAATTTTGTTGGGCCACCTTTCATGAAAGATGAGACCCGGACCGCAATAAGAAAGATGAAATTAGGCAAAGCAACAGTATTTCAGTGGAACTTTTAGAAGCACTTGAAAACTATGGAATTGATGAGATCACACCATTACTCATCAAAATCTTTGACAAAAGTCAGATTCCACCAGATATTCCAAATCTATATTCATAGCACTGCCAAAGAAACCAGGGGCAACAGAGTGTGAACTGCATAGAACCATCAGTCTTACGAGTCATCTCAACATAATGCTTTAAAGAATCATCATAACATCTGTCAGAAACAAAATCAAACCAAAAATAGCAGATGATCAGTGTGGCTTTGTGGAGGAAGAACATACAACATATGCTATTTAAATTCTTTGGACTATAATTGAATAGTTGTGGAACTAAAAAAAAAGAGGTATACTCGTGCTTCATTGACTAGACCAAGGCATTTGAAAATGTGCGACATGGTGAGATGATTACAAAACTAACACAGTTGAAGACGGAAAAGATCTATGAGTAATCAAAAAGACGTTTAGGGAAATGACAGAAGAAATGTGAGTTGATGGGAAATCAGCTCATTTCACAACATAAAGCAAGGCGTCAGGCAAGAATGTGATCTTTCGCCAGATCACTTCTCTACAGTGAAATAATCATGCCAAGCTTGGCAGGATACCCAGGAATTAAAGAAGCAAGGCACAACATAAACAACATGAGATACTCTGATGACAGTATATCAATTGCAGAGAAGAAAGAAGACTTGTAACAATAGCGAGACATTGTTGGAGAAGACAGAAGAAAGATAGGATTGGAATTGAGCAGCAAGAAGAAAGAAGTAATAGTTTTCAGTCAGAGCAATGGGTGTCCACAGAACAAAATCAACATCAACATCTTTATCAACGGGAGTAAACTCAAGCAATGGATGTAACAACAGTGAAATTGCATCAAGAAAAAAGTCAGCAAAAATGAGTTTCCAGAGAATGAAAACTGTACTAACAAATAAATACGTCTCCATTAACACAGGAAGAAGAGCCCCTGAGTGTGTTAATAAACCCATCCTGATGTATGGATGTGAGGCATGGACAGTTTCAAAATAGCCTCAAAAGAAACTCAAGGCAAAAGAAATGTGATTCCTCTGGTGAATACTATGAACCTCATAGACGGTAAAGAAATCAAGCAAAACAGTGTTACAAGAGGCTGACACAACATGATCACCCATAAATAGAATACTTCAATGCCAGGCAACTCTTATTGGCCATATGATGACAAGAGGGAAACTGGAACATCATGTGACAACTGGAATGATCAATCGAATACAAAGCAGGGAGAAACAGCAAGAAAAGGTGATGGATGGACTAACAAAGTGACTGAGTGTAGGATGATTATCACATGCTCTAAAAATGACGAGGGATCAAGATACTTGGAAGATCATGAACGTCAATCTTAAAGAGCAACTAGTTGATTGATGATATGGAAATATATTAATATTACTTACACCTCAAAACCTAAGAAAAAAATTCATCCAATCTTAATTAGTATCATTTCATAAAACTTCTACTCCAATCCTTCCTAGACGAGTATCAAAGATGTTTCATCATCTTGTTTAAATTTCCATTGTTAAATTAAACAAAATGCTTTAAGTTTTCTTACGTATTCAATTTTCGACACAAATGCTTGGTTTCTCTTAAAAAGAGTATATAATGGAAACAAATAAATAAAAAAAAAGAATCTTAATAGAGGTAGCTCTTGCAGCTGACCTTGCCACTTGTTCTTTTCAGATGGTCCTTGAGGGAATCCATTGTCGTGGGCACTATCACATAGCCATCAGTCTTGTAATTTTCACCTGGTAAATAGAAAGTGAGAATAGTATGATAATACCTTATAAAGAGGAAGTTAAATCAAATTATTAGAATCAAGAAAACACCACTGAGGAATTATAATCTTAATTTAAAATATAACAGGATCACAGTACTTACCTGGTTTGTGAAATTTCAGAGCATCTCCCATCACTTCAGCAAAACCTTTGACATGGCCATCAGTGCCTAAAACTGATAATTGCACAAGTAGATTTGAAGCATATATACCAAAAAAATTGCACTTTAGAAAAGAGAGTATAAAATGATACTCCATTCCTTATTAAGAAAAGAAAGAAAAAAATTATGAGAAGAGCAAGAAAGGGCACATTCTGAACTGTCATCACATGAAAAGCTACCAACAAGTTTGCTTTACACAAAAAGTATTTATGGGGTTGAAAACAGTATTAATACTATTTGAGGTATGATTATGCTGGCATATCAATGCAAATAGTGTACAATAGTAAACTTTCAAAGATAAAATTAAGACTTGCTGTCTTTCTTTCCAAAGATAACATCCTTCATCTTTACTGCCTGAATTAAAAAAAAATTGTCTTGTGGGGGAAAAATAAATAGGCTTATGTAATTCAGGTAATGCAGCTCAGTAATTATTATAGGATTGACTCGTTTATAACTTACAAAATTTCATACAAACCATTTGAAATTCATTTAAGTGCATTTTTTATATAGAAGGAAAGGAAAAAAATTACTGCTGTCTGAGGATGTAGCGGTTTCATCTTGTCCTGAAGCATTAGCCTTCGTAGATGCAGGTTTGCTTGCCTTTGGAGCCTGACACAGACGACAAAAACAGAGGAGTGAAGGTTCATCAAAGAGTTTCCGACAAGGTCATTGTAAAGTCATTTTCTTACGGAAATAATGTTTTTTTTTTTTCTTCTTTCAAACAAAAGGCTCTCTCAAGTTCTTACAAGACAAACAGAGAAATGAAATGAATGTGAAGATCTTAAAAGAGGATTCTTTTTTTAATTAGTGACAAACCTTCTGTTTCTGTGGCTTTTCTAAATCTGCTGCTGTCTTTGGTCCCAGCAAGTCCAGGATCTGTAACAAAAAAAATTTTTTTTTAAGTTGCAAATTACTTAATCTGAAGTTAGTCTTTTTTTATGATACAGTTTTTAACAAGAAGATCATTAAATTTTTATTCTGAAACTTCTTAAGGATATGCTTGAGTTCTTTTTAACTCATTGTGTGCCAATCGACGATGTATCGTCGATATAGTGAGCCGCAGCTGTGCCAATCAGCGATGTATCATCGATATAAGAACCAATGTTTGTTTCGCCATTGGTAGCCCGGTCATGAAACTCTTAAGTTTCCTATGAGAGATAACTCTAAATATATAATAAGTCATAGTTACACAAAAATAAGCCAAACTGGAACCCAATTTCCAATGCATCCTCTAAAGGCAATATGCACAGTAAAAATGGCCTGGCACAACCATGGAAAACGCTCTGGCACACAATGAGTTAAACAGATGTTTACTTTATTTAAATGAAAAGTAAGCACTCTCTCAAAACTACAAAAATGTATACAAATTTGATACACCTCAATATAAAAAGAACAGCTTGTTAAAATACATATAAGACACCCATAGGAAGATTAAATATTCAAAATAAAAATAACAAAAGCCAAGATAAGGTAAACGAGAGCACAAAAAAAAGGCAAAAGAAAAGGAGGAGAACAAGCTGGAAGGACAATTTAGAGTAGTTTATATGAAAATCTATAAAGTGAAGCAGAATTCACAAACTAAGATCTATGCCACAGAAACAACATGGCGAAAAAAAGAGAAACAAAAACTCAAGTCATACAATTTTTACTTTCATTGTATCTTAATAAAGTAACTGGTTCAGTAGAAGGAAATGTATAAACAATATAATCTCCCCATACCCCAACTAGATTTTAGACACGAAGGGTCAAAAACTGAGATTATATCATTTGTAGGCAAAAGACAAACAGCATTTTTACCTATGGTAGAGCTCTTTAAACCAGTCAAAAATCAAACAACTAACAGATTTAGTTGCTTTACTAAGACTTTACATCAAATTTAGTTTATCAAAGTAAAACAATGGAGAGATGAAACCTTTCATAATCTTAAAAAGGTTAATGAAAAACAGTAAAAATGAAAGTAGTTTGTGTTGAAGTAATCAGGTACAGTTTTCATGGGATATGCCATATGGTTGAGAGCTGAATTCAATCATGTTAAGAGTTAATTGATACGATATGAAGTTAATGGAAGGTTTTTTATTGTTGGGTCTATGTCTTATAGATAATGAAGGCAATGATGATGATATAATAGAATGTAGGATAAATAATTCTTTTAATATTAGGGAAATTTCATAAACATAAAGAAGATAAATATAGTTAATTTTCACACCAGTTCAAGTGTAAAACCACTCCAAAGTGAGACAATGATCCGAAGTGAAATTTACAAGCAGTACACTCTTTAAGTTTTACCCAACGGTTAAGCTTGAAACATAAAAATAAAACTATAAGACTTTTTAGACTTATTATTATTTAACATTATATGAGATTAGATTTATGAGAACTATCAAACTTACAGTTGTCTCAGTAATCGGCTATCTCATTATTCATTGACTTTTGAACATATGTATATGTAGTATATATAATATGCATCTATCTCACCTGCATATCAAGCTCGTGTTTGACAGCCTTACCATCAGCCCAGCGGATTTTGCTTTTGATCTCACCTGTATAAAAAGAAAATATAAACAAAACTGTTTCTTAACAAATTCTACATTTTTAATTCTGTACTTATTCTACAACACAAACATTGGTGCAGGTTCCCTTTTTTTTTTTTAATTATTTTCAGATTTAATAATAGCCACAAAATAAAATTTGTGCAGTTGCTCACATTTGAAGCAAAGTGTCATGCACATAACTTTTTTTAAAGATGAAATACAGATGTAACGAGGTTTATTTTTAAAAGAGAATTAGACCTTTTTCCATTAATATTTACTACAAAAAAAAAATAACCCAAAAACCTCCCAGATTTTTCTACTTCAGAAATTCAATATAGTGTAATTCCTCAAATGAGAATCCCATTTATGTGATTTCAAAGTCCAAGACATAAGCATATCACCTCTCAGCTCTGAATAACACTTTAGACAATCTTAATTACTCTATTTAGAGCTGCTCATTGTAAAAAAAAAAACCAACTTTTTTTTATGATTCAAGGAACAAAGGTACACAGAAACTGATAAACACTTAACATACCCAGCATGGGTCCAGTATTGTAGTGGTACCTTTTGGATTGGAGTTCATCTTTATGTTTCTTAACAACTTCCTCAACCTGAGTAGAGAGAAAGAACATAACACAATGTACACTTTAAATCCGATATAGTGGAAACAAGAACTCTTGCAGTCCAAACAAAATTGAAACTGCAATATGTAAAAATGTTTTAACGTTGCTGAATGACGCAGAATTTATATAAAAAAAAATTGTCTACTTGTATTTAGGAAAAATATTGAGCTCAGAGAATAGTATGAATGAGAATCCCTTGTAAACAACTGTAATGTAGTTCCACAATTTTTCTTGTGATCTTCCCTGATTACATAGGATACTGTTGTTTTTTTTTTTTGTTTTGTTTTTTTTCAAAATCATTCCTTGGACTAACTTATTCTGGAACCCTATAAATTTTTATATAAAAACAGTGAAACTTCATGTGCTGCATGCAATCAATCAATCTTAATTTGTATATCTTTAAAAACATTACGAACACAAACTTGATTTCTGTAATTATTTCATGATTTTCTTCTGTTTCAGTCCATGAAGAGGTTTTGCAGAAGTAAGGTTTAATATATTCTTTTTTAAAATTTAATTTTAGTTAGGCTGGTATAATTGAATCTTTCATTGACTGGACCAAATATTTCATACAGTAGGACATGGTTAGATTAAACACAGACTCCTTGAAATTACAAATTTATCAGTCATTCGTTTTCCTCTTCTGGTCCTTTCTTTGATTCCTTAGTTTTTCCACTTTTTCTCACTAGTTTAAAGTTATAACACATATTCTTTGAACAATCAGTCTTCTATTACAGAAAGAAAATGTTTGCTTCTTAAGAAATCTGACAGACCACGACGTAAACCAAAATTCTTCCATCATATTCACAAATTTCAAGCTTTAAACAAGTGTCATACACAGCTGTTGTTATTGTTCAAACAAACATGCCCTACCTCTATCTTACACTATGTAGAAACAATTTATCGACAGGACTCTAGCCTTCGATCCCTAGTTGCCAGTCATAGAGACACACTCTCTCCTATCCCACCTGACTCATTCACTGTCACCTAATCTATTGCACCCAGTTTGCTTTTCCCATGAATATAAGGCATGGGTAATGATAACAGGTAAATCTGTCTGGGCTTACCCTTTGCTTAATCAATCAGTACATGAGTGTGAAAACAAACAGGGGGTAAGTTCTCTTTATTGATGGTTAGGAGACCAGATAGTCCAAAACGTAGACCATTGGACAAATAACAAGGAGTTTCAATTTCAATCCTTTGTTAGGTTCTCTGGTAGGATCGGGTCTAGGTTTGCCTAGACAGCCAGCCAGCCCCTGTCTGGATTAAAGATTATTTAGGAACAATCAAGGCTCCATCGTCTTTGAATGTCGACCTTAGACTGAATTAACACCTTGCTAGAAACACATTTGAGGTTGCAATCTGAAAGCAGACCCAGAGTCTAGATCTAAATCTAGCATCAAGAGTCTGAGACATGCTAAGCGCAGGGTGTTGGAGATAAGTTTTCAAATAATACGAGCTGGGAATGATATTTGGAGATATCTGTCTTCAATCTGCTGTTTGAATTACTAAAAAAATCAGAAAAATATGACAAATCAAGTATCCTTGTAATGGTCAGAACTGTATGGACGTAATCAAGAAAACAGGAAGCCTCTAAACATTTACATACTTCAAAGTATTCAAGTCAAGTCAAGGGCCCAAGTGCTAAAAATAGAATGTTCAATGACTTTCTCAAACAGATAAAGATTCCCCATTTAATCATTTAATTCAAGGAGTCCCTGCTCCACCGTAGATGTCTACAATATTCTCCTTTTCACCTCAAACAAATAATTATGACAAAGAGAGCTTTTTTCATGTTGCACTGAACATAGATCTTTTTTTTAATTACATATGATTATGCAAACAGGAAAAAAATGGATTTAGACTGTTCTGTTTTTTTGAAAAAAATTCTGGGCAGCCATATGATGAACATTTTTAGTGGTCAGGAGGTAAAAAAATACAAATTAAATTAAAACAGTCTACGCTAGAGCTTTAAAAATAAATTAAAAAAAAAATTTTTTCACACATTTATCTCCAAGTTACATTTTGACTTGATCAGATCAAATTATATCTACCCTTTGCACATAATGTAATAGCATTCACGATGAAAAAAAATAGGGATAACTTAATGATAGCACTTCATAAACAAAAGTCTTTGATCTAGATATATGATGCTTTGTAAAGAAATGCATCATGCTAACATCCTGTTTGGTTATCATCTGGATCAACATTGATTAGTTCAAGTTTTTTTTAAAATACCAAGATACTTGATTGAGATCATGTTCTGAGTACATGTAGACACTTCAGAAAGCGGATCTGTGCCCTGCATGCTGACAAAGTCACCATTTTCTTGCCACACTAGCCTAGGAATAAAATATGGTTATTTTATTATGGAGCCCTTTTAGTCAAAACACAAATATCACCACTGGGGCCAAGGTTAAATATCAATTCTTATATAAGTCTTCATAGGCCCTATTTACTCACAGCTTGTTACAAGTGCTACTTTTATTAATAGACAGTACTCATTCAAATGATCTTTTGCCCTAAATCTGCCCCACAGTGGATGCTCTAGCTTGCATGGAGAGGAGTTTGGACCATGTTTATTAATTTCCATCACTTGAAGGGCTCACAATGAGCAAGGAGCAAGAAGCAAAAAGCAAAAGATCATAACCTGCAAGAGGCAATAGTATTACATGTACTCCCCATTCTTGTAAATTCATCATTGTACCAGAAACACTCTTTTTCTAAAGAGGAGGGGTTATGATGTAGCAGAAAAAAATTAAAAAAATATTACCAGTTAGGAGCATCAATCCACTGAAACTTACAGCAATCTCAATATCTTCTGGTGTGACTACAACACCAACACCACAATCATCTTCAAATGCCTTTACATCTAAATCCGAATCTATGTGGTGCAGGAGATAGAAAAGGGCAGCTGAAGGAAGAAATTTAGAAATAGGTGATGCATTATGAAAATTTATCAATTTTAAAAATGTTTATCTACAGGATACTAAAGATTTGTTTATTTAAGTTTCATTGTGATTTCAAAGTAAGATTAAATCTACCCTGTCCTTACCGATATAAATTTATCAAAGACACCATATGAAAGTAAATCGTAAAATCATTACCAAAATTTTTAACAGAGAAATTAACTTTGTACAAATCACTTATAACAGTATTAATATCAAGAATTTTAGATCAGCAGAAATATTGATATTAATCTTGACATTCAAATCTATATGCACCTCATATTCAATAATTTGGAAACTTTAAATTGATCTCATAAGAAGTTAATTAAACTGAAGGAAACACATTTCACATCATAATTTTTTAACGTAAAGAGTAGTTAAGTAGACAAAATTTGTTTAAATCTTAGATTTCTTTCTAAATGTTTGACCATCAGCCTATATCAATCGGTCTTCACATGTGCCATACCATGAAAAGACAACAAAGAGCCTTTCTTATAAAAATTTTGTAAGCCAAGCCATTCTATCTTTCATCTCACATCTAAAACTTTGAGTCCTTCATCTATCAGTTTTACCATTGAGTTGATCCTCTGACGTTATCTTCTTTGAAGAAATGTACTGAACCAAAAGGCCCATGTGGTTTTTAATCTGTGCTTTAAGTTTAGAAGCCACATTGTACAGTAGTTTTCCAATCTCCTTCCTAATAGCTGTCGCTCCAAAGTCATCAGCCTGGGAATAAAGTTCAGCAAGGATTACAAAGCCAACCAAGCATTAATTTTGGGAATTATTACATACAAATGCTGTGGTCAAATACAGAAGCATACAAATCAGTTATACAATACATACTAGATTACATTGTTACCTTTCATTATTCTGATCAAAAGAAAAAAAAATGAAAATTTGAAAATTTATGAAGTCCAGAGACTGCTTCAAAATGTAGATCTAGACAAGAAAGAAGAAACCTGACAATAAAGGGTTCCATGACAAAAAACATTATAACTAATTTCATGTTTAGAAGTGTAAACAGTTTCTTTTTCAGGTCTCTATTGAAGAGAATGAGGAAAAGGACAGTGATGGGGGGTGGGGAAGAAATGATTACCTTGTCTTTACAGTAGATGTCAAACTGCAACAGCTTAATTCTTAATAAATTAAAAGGAAAGAAAGGATAATCATTACTCATAAACATTTTTGAAAAATAATTTAGGTCTGAAAACTGTGTGAAACAAACAAAATATTGACAAAATCTATTGCAGAATGCCAGTGCAATGGTAGGGACAAAAGTTTAAAAAGGCATGCTGAAAATATGCACCAGAAGTTAGATATATTCAAAGACTCAATTTAATTAATATCGATCACATGAAGTAATTTTTTCCTTAAAACAATTCAATATATTTTTAGGTTAGAAGTGAAAGTGAAAGAACTCGAAAATACTAGCCGTCAAATTTGGGATATTCGGACATTTTAGCTGACAGTCAGCATGGTAACCTTACAAACTATGGTATTTTTTTTCTCAACTGTCATCCTACACCTTTAAGAGTCTTTTAAAAACAAATATGATGATGATTTACTTATAAATATTGTTCTGGACACATATTTTAAGCTCTTTTTGATGTGTTCCACGATCAAGTTTGAAAAGGCAATGCTAACTTCTATGTCCATTACCTGTAACAAAATATGTTTCGAACAACATAATTAACATGATTTGTAATGTTTGAGATGTGAATGAACTACTTATACAAGATATGTCTTGAGGTATGGTCTTTCAATTTTTTTTTTGTTGTGTCAACATCTGAAAAAGCAAAGTCCAAAAAGTCCCAATTTCATTACAATTTAAGGTCCATCATCTTAAGAGACATCAGGTCAATTCAAACTTCAACAAAACATTCTCTCACTCTCAGGTCCATGATAAGTATTCAGCTTTTTCAGCAAGTTCGGAACTTAAAGTTTATCCTTAACATGAGAGCGAAAATTGTTATGATGTCAGTGTTTTGTGTGACACTGCAAGGCAATATATTGTATGCTTCCATTTGCGTTTCTTAATTCATTTTTTTATGCATATACATTAACGAGAGGATTGTACATATGGAGCCATCTAGGATCTAGAGCATGTTAAGATATACACAATTTCACTTTCAGACACTGCTCCATCCCTTAGGAACATTGTCCCATCCATCTTTTCCATGGACAAATTTATGTGATAATTTATCTGCATATTAATAATTGATTTAACGCAGAATAACCTGCCTTTACAGCTTGATTAGGTGTATTAGTCCTTTGATTGAACCTGTGAGCCGACAAGTGGACTTTTAGAGATAATTTTAAAGCCGTCTGCAGCACATTATGATCTCATTCTAGCTTGATATGGTTGCTTGAATACAAACATTTAAACTACAATTTTTTAACGTTTTCACACAATACTACTCTTGTCATAATTCATTTTAAGGTTTTGACGATTGCTGATTTTCAATGCATGCATCTGACAAGTCGACACTTAGGAAATGTATTCATCAGACTGTTGCTGCACACCAGAAACTGGAGTTTTCAGAAATATTTTTAATGTAATTGTACCATTAATTATTGGCTTTATGTGATTTATTTGAATGAGTGTGTTATGCTTTGGGTACTTTCATGGGAATATATTTTCCCCAAAGGTGATATAATAGTGCTGTACAAGATGTTTTCTTGTCATATGCAGTCACTGCAATTTGTGAGGTGCAATACATTTCTTTTCAAAATATCTTGAAAATAAACACTCTCTAGTACAAGTCAGTTTGAGATATCTTTCCAGCTTCACATTTCCTTTCATTTCACGTTTAAATTGGCCACTTCCTTTGAAGATGAATCTTTTCTAGATCTGGGGCATTTTCAATTCAAGTTTTTATCTCAAACTAATAATTAATGGCATTACCGTGCGAAGTTGAAATTTTTTTTTACTCTATCCATTTTCAAACGGAAAGCAATCTAGCTGCAATCCAAGATCTAGATCTATATACATATTAAGATTATATAAAACATTTCATAGCATTAGATCATAGAATCTTTTATCTAGATCTATATATATCTAGAATGACAGATGAGGAGGATGTTAGAATCTAGATCTAGATCTAGATCTAAAACAACACTCAGATTAGCGATGGATGTTGAGAGATAACTAAATAACTTACGAGTTTAATAGCTTGTTTCAGATTCTCTGTAAGTTGTGCATTTTTTATGGTCTCTTTTGCTTTTTGTTCAGTAAGTCCAATGCTAACAAATAAATCTATAGTGCTGTCTGCCATGATGTCAACATGTAAGGAATCTAGTAATCAAAACCGAAAGTAAGAGAGTTTGATGCAATCGTGAAGTTATTTATACTTTTTTTTCTCGAAAGAGCTGTGTCTTTATCACAACTTACCTGTAATTTATAACCGAATAAGTCTCCTCCTCCTCCTCCTCCTCCTGCTCCTTCTTCTTCTTCTTCTTCTTCTTCTTCTTCTTCTTCTTCTTCTTCTTCTTCTTCTTCTTCTTCTTCTTCTTCTAAAAGGAAGATTAACATGAGCTGCTGTTAAGAGGTTCAAGCGGAGAACTTGTGTGCTTTGTTCGATGAAGGAGAGATAGTGGGACCCCCAAAAAAAATCAAAACAAAAAATCCCACAATGATTATAATGGTAGTAACAACAACAACAACAACAACAACAACAACAACAACAACAACAACAACAACAACAACAACAACAACAACAAGAACAACAACAACAAAACAACAACAACAACAGTAATAGTACTAAGAAGAAGAAGAAGAAGAAGAAGAAGAAGAAGAAGAAGAAGAAGAAGAAGAAGAAGAAGAAGATGATGATGATGATGATGATGATGATGGTGATGATTATGATGATGATGACGCGAAGATAACAACGACAACAATTGTATCTTTTCTGCAAGAAATCACTTTTCAAAGCCTAGTCAGATCAGAGACTTAGAGGTTAACCCTCGATAGCAGTTGAGTTATACAATAAGACAGAAGAAGCCTGTTTAAAAGCATTAAAAGCAATGTTAGAAGGAACTAGGTAGAGTGTGGTAACGGCAATACGAAGAACAAAAGGCATTCTGTCATTAGTTAGTTCTAGTGGTGCTTGAAATGCCATATATATATATATGGCCTGCATGGTTTAGTTACGAGGGATTTGCCAATAGGCGTTAGATCCACATAGATCACACTCACAGCTACAAGTTAGCGAATAATAAATCGATGCCCACCTACACAGAGTCATTCTATTATGAAATATTGCTGTGGGTCAATCGCCTCAAAGATTCAGATGTACATTTTAACAATGACAATGCTTGCCAACTATATATTGGGTTTAAAAATTTCGGGAAAATATCTTTGTTGTCACAGTTGTCCTTTTATTTAAAGAAAGGAAATAAAGATGAAATACCTCAACGTCTGATTATCGCAGATATTCAACAACTCTTCAAATTAGCATCTTCATAGGATAAACATGTGAAATACTGACGAAAAGAAGGGTTCATTTTACAAGGTGATTATTACTTTTACAGGTGGAGCAATGCTAGCAGCGATAATTAATAACTGTTATTTATCAAAATTTCACACACATTTCACAGAAATTTCTCGTTTATAATTGAGACGAAAGAAATGGAACGAGCAAAAGACAGAGACAGGCACAAAGACACAGAGAGAGCGCGCGGGAGAGAGAGAGAGAGAGAGAGAGAGAGAGAGAGAGAGAGAGAGAGAGAGAGAGAGAGAGAGAGAGAGAGAGAGAGAGAGAGAGAGAGAGAGAGAGAGAGAGAGAGAGAATCCAAATAGAAAAGCAAAAACACCACACTTGGAGGACAACTTGGTAATTATAAAGGATCCAAAAAGGACGCGTGTGTGTCTGTAAATAGTGTGAAACAAGGTTTAAAAGGAGACAGGCACACCACTTTATAACTACGGGACTAAAAAAAGAAACAACACAAGTATAGATTAAACATAAAAACGTTTCGCCTTTATTGTGGCTTCATCAGAGTGTGTAGGAAAAAATTGACTTCAACAAGTTATACAAAACATTGGGGGAGCTGGGCTCAGACGGGACAAATGATTGGTTGGGGGAGGGGCGAGAGAGAGAGAGAGAGAGAGAGAGAGAGAGAGAGAGAGAGAGAGAGAGAGAGAGAGAGAGAGAGAGAGAGAGAGAGAGAGAGAGAGGGAGGGAGAATTTTGGAAAACAACAATTTTCATGTGGGTTAAAAAAATCCGACAAGAGAATAGATTCAATAAAATCTTACCAGTTAATTCTAAGCTGTTTTGTAGCCTCTTTCAATACGAGTAAATTAGTCTATAGGTCTAAATTAAATGCTGGATTGAATCTCGACTTAAGATCGATAATTATTGTCCTCATGATAAGTATATAAAAATAACTTCTCAATTATTGGTGCAGAATTATCAAGTTGAAAAACAGGCATAATTTTTTTTACGATTGTTTTTAATTACCCGCCATATTGACTTAGTGATTGGACGAACAATGTTTTCCTCACTCTGCCACAAGTAGTCTAATTATGGACAAGAGTCTAAGTCAAAATGACTGAAATAAACATCATGAAGCTCTTTTAATGTTATTTCCTTGTGCCTTGAAAATATGCAATGTTCTATTTCTGCTGCGAAATCTGATTTTTCATGCGTTAAATTTACTTGCAATGTTGTTGAAAGCTTGCACAGCCTATGGGGTGGGGGGAGCGGGAAATCTGTCACAGACCAGCGTCCGAGTATGTCGTGTAACCGGATTAGTTATATATAGAAAGAGATTTGTTTCACTTACTATACATATAACATTGTTATATAAAAGCCAACTAATCTCTTCTTCTTTTCCTCCCTCTCCTGTCTCTCTCCTCTACCTTTCTCTCTGTATGTTTCGGTCTCTGCCTCCCCCTCCTCTCTCTCTCTCTCTCTCTCTCTCTCTCTCTCTCTCTCTCTCTCTCTCTCTCTCTCTCTCTCTCTCTCTCTCTCTCTCTCTCTCTCTCTCTCTCTCTTTCTCTCTCTCTCTCCCTTTTTTCTATCTGCCAGTTTCTCTCTCTCTAATGTAAAAAAAAAAATACTTAATAACAATTTTTAACAGGGAAGTTGATTATGGTTTTTTTGTTGGAAACCTAACAACGTAGATTTGCCTTTAAAACCCAAAATATGTCACATGAATATGACCACTAGAGAAAAATTATGGTACAGGAAGCAAAGCAAAAGCAGCACACTTGAAACATCTTACCAGCAATTGATGATCTGAGAGGATGAGTGAAAGAAACAACGTAAAAAAATCCAAAGAAAAAAAAATTTATTCTATTATAACTATGTGTATAACAATGTGCGCGTTGTTTTGTTGTTAGAGACACTTTTCATGTCCTTTCTATAGCACTTTCCTATAAGAAGTCTCAGAGATTTACAATAAGAAAAGTAGTAATGCTTCAACAACCAACTACTGAAAAGACTCTGCCTCAGTCTTTATTATCCGGGTCAACCTCTTCACTAAGAGGAAGGGTGAAAAGTTTACCGTGGCTTAAATTATTCTTTGCAGTCTCAGTCAACTTTATATATGCACATCTTGTTTTTAACCCTAAAAAGTCTCTGCAACAGTTTGAAACAAAAAAGATACACTACATATAATTTATACATACGCACTTTCCTCACCAGTCCCATTGTGACTGATGTCACAAAAAGATAAGCGCATTTAGACGTGCTGAGTGGCCGAGGTTGGTGGTAGACAGGAGTATCGTTGGCTCATTGAATAAAATGATAAACAAAATTTTGTTGTGGGCGTTTGCCTGTGTTTTACTTTCTTGCCAAGGTAGGCATTTGAAACAGTCTAGGAAAATATTTATGTTATTTTGTTTATTTCTGATTATTTTAAAGCTTATAATGGTGATAATAACAAAATAAAAATAAAACCTACAATATTAATAAAAGTTATTATATCTACTACTACTACTACTACTACTACTACTACTACTACTACTACTACTACTACTACTACTACTACTACTACTACTACTGCTGCTGCTGCTGCTGCTGCTGCTGCTGCTACTACTACTACTTCTACTACTACCACTACTACTACTGTTGTATCTTTACAGATAAACAAGGTAATGCCACAATTTGCATAATTATATTCATCCCTTGGTTCTCTCGTTTCGAAATTCAGAGATGTCACAGGATTAATTACTTCGATTTTTTTATTTTGAATTTCTGATTAAATCCTTCTGTGCCAAGATGTAGAAGCGCAGAGAAGATTCTGCTGCTATCTTTTCTGTTTTCTTCACTCTGCACAGAATTGACAGATTGGCTGCAGAAAGTATTGCTGCTAAGCATCACGCAAAGGGGTGTAATTTGTATGAAATTAACCCGCTTAGAGTTTTCTATCATGAGAAGATTTCTCTTCATTACAAACAACTTGGATTGTGATTGGATGCTGAAATATCATAATACAGATCATCTTTGAGAAGTGAAGATAAAATCCTCATTCATCCCTTAACAAAAATTTTGTTGAACATTGATATATTCACTCGCTCGCTAAGTTGTTCTTATTCAATAGGAGCATTCTTGGCAGCAATTTCATGTTTTTTCCCTCCCAAAATTTATTGATTTCTTTATTAGATATCTTTGCTGGACAAACCAATTCATACATAACACTGACCAAAATTGATAGAGATTGTCAATTTATTTAGAACGATCTCACATAGTTAGACAGGATGACCTCTTCCCTACATCATAGTCAGCAGAAAACCTGCAACAAGTTCTTTTCCATCTGTGGTGTTATTATCCTGTTTTTCTGAAATGATAATGGGCCTTGGAGTCCTTTTGAACGGTTTCAGTTTCTCAGCGCAGCCGCTAATGCTTAAAGTGTTAACGAAAAAGAGTGCTTTTTATTTATACGTTAATTACATTTTATGGTTCGCAGTCTACGGACCCTTACGATAAACTCATACAGGTCCAGCAAATAAATTTGTTCAAAGCTCAAGCCTTTCCGTTATTTTACACCCTGCCTCTAAACTATTCTTAAAAGCTATCAGAAAATTCAGTCGGCAGAGTATCGGACAAACAGTATGAAGGTCTGGCGTTCGAATCCTAGCGTGGAATATATATCTGGTGGTTACGTTGGATTGCACTTAAGCAGCCCTATCCAAAGGCTTTACGGGAACCTTATAGTCTCTCTGACTGTAGAGGTTGCAACGATATTGCATTTACTCGTTGTCTCTCGGGCTGAAATAAGGAATTCCATTACCTGCTTTATGCACCAGTTCGGCCCTAAGAGGTTACTCCCTAGAGGGTGCAGGATCAGATAAAAGCTTACCAACCTAAATTTCACTGTCTTCTAAAGAAAAGACAAAAAGTGACGGATAATTGTCAGCAAGTAGCATAAGATATTAAAAATTGTCAACTGTTACCAATTATTTCAGTTTTAATTAGTCCTTTGAGCGGTAAAAGGCAAACTATAGCTTTAAAAGCTGGTCGAATCTTTCATCTCGCACAGGTTTGGAGCTAACATTGGACCGGACACCCGTTGGTTCTTCCCGCAGTCGCACCGCATGTGGATTACTGCAGTGCGTGGAACAGAGTCACACAAATAGCAATGAAAATGTAACGGTGGTGGACCATGACATTGAGTCTACCGCGCAGTCTGACCGAGTGGTCGAGATCTTCAGTCTGAAGGTATTCAAAGTGAAATCCACCCCATACACCGCCAAGAGACGCAGTCTTCTGGCGTCAATCTCACCCGAGCATAGCAGACTTAACCGCGTGTCTAACGGCATGAAGGTAGATGGGCGTCTAGAAACAGGTCGAGCCGTGCTGAAAATAAAGCTGAATAAAGAGACAGACTGCCAAGCCGAGTTTCTATGTCAGGTCCACGGAATGGATGCAGAAGGCAGACAAGTCGTGAGAACCTCGCATATAACACAACTTCAGCCAATAAAAAATGACTACCAGGGAGATGATCCTAACCGAGACTCAGGATTGACGCTGCAAGTTCTGACAGTGGTTCAAGAGTTGAACGCTAAATTAGCAGTAATGGACAGCACTATAGGAGGTTTGGGGCAGGAGATGAACCGTTTGAGGGAAACCGTCGAGCATGATACGGAATCTCTGAGAAACGATTTGGACAGTAAAACTGATCGCTTGGAAAATAAGAATGATGCCAACAATAAGCGTTTGGAGGATAAACTAGGAAATCTTGAAAGGAATGTGGACTCAAAAACCGAACGTTTAGAAGACAAAATAGAATCTATGAAACAGCGCCTTGAAGATAGTATTAATTCTGTAGTAAAAAATGCAAATCGAGAAGAAACTACTGAATTAAGTACTTGCCAAAATAATTTGAGTGATGAATTCAGAAGGGAAATTGCTTCAGGTCTGTCACAAATCGAAGAGATGACGTTGGCGATTAAAAATGATTTGGCAGAGATCGGGACTGCCATAGACAATAGTGTTGATGATAATTTCTTGAAGATTCAGCAACAGTTACAGGCAGAAGTGAAAACCAATGAAACTACTGTTGTAGACAAGATATCTTCGGAGACAACTTGTGAGAAGATCAAAGATATGACTGATGAAGTCATCGAAGGGTTTGCTTCTTTGTCTAATAGTTTACAGGATAAATTTTCTGATTTATCATCCAGCGTCAAATCTAGTGCCACAGATGTGCGAAGGATATTATCAGGGCAG